>JABASH010000969.1:0-30888 GCA_019776445.1 Tomocerus maximus
TTAAACTGAGGTCAAACGGCATGTGCGAAAACAAACTTCCAAAAAATGGTTGAAAAACGTAAAGTTGTTGAAAAGTAGGAAAATTTGGTATGCTATATTATACATTTCCCCCAATGGATCCAGAAATCCTTAACTGGGTTAAATGCCACAGTTATGTAGAATAAAATTAAGCTCTAATATCAGTCAGTTTCAAAACAGACAAAAGAAAAAACAATATCTTCAAAAAAAAGTTGCTAAAAACAGCGGAATGGCGATAATGGCAAGTCTACGGCATAAAATACGCAGCATTGAAAGACAAGGTGTTTATGGTCCATTGAAGTCCAAAAATTGAAAGATAGATAACGTAGCCATGTTGTAGAGGAATTTCACAAATGCAACTCAATAAATAAAATTTTGAAGTAATTTCAAAATTTGTGTCTTTCTTTAGTAATCACCTCATATATAGTTGGCTTTATATGCACAGTACCATAATACAATACCGTTGTACTTAGGTAATACTGTTATGTAACTTGGAATACAAAATGAGATTAAATATTTAGTCTTAGCATATGAAAGTTGTTCCATAGAAAACAAATAATCTGGGTCACATATATACATATACTAATATAAAATCTCAACGAAAATAAACTGCTTTTGAATGAAATGCGACTTTATTAGTAGTTCCTTTTGTTGTTGGTTATGGAACTGGAAGTCTTAAAATGTCTATTCCCTCCTTTCCTTATCCTTACATGCAATATCCATTGCAAAAGGAATTCCTGAAATTCTTGCAGAATACAAGATTCAATGAAGAATACGGTGATTTGAATTTGAATTGTATTTGAGTGAGCCTTGGGACTGTTTTCTATTATTTGTATCAAGGCAGGATGGGAATTCGGAGCAGGAGAGTAAAAATACATGTGTACAGAAGGTGGAGGAAGTATGCGGGCGTCGTACCTGCAGGTGTGTCAAGTGTTTGGGAAGTGTAATGTTAGTAAATAGTAGCTTTTAGAGTTGACTGCGTATTATGACATTCGTTTTGTAGGTACCACTCTACGGTCGAGGATCCTAGTTTAGCGGAGCAGCCAAGTGTGGAGTAAAGAAACAATCAATATTCTCCCCTATTTTCATAACCTACTGAGCGTTTCGCGTGGAGCTCCTTTTTGGGTCGCGGAGTTTTCAGGTGCACGGAATATTAAATTAGTGTAACTCGATATTTGGTTGCAACTATTTTCTTCTGAGCGAGGGAAGGATACACAATTCTGTGAGTGAGCCAGCTATCAGATATACATACCAAATTTCATTAATAGCATTTTCCTATATAATAGCAGAGTCAGAGATAGTTTCTTTAAACTTATGATAACTTATATTTCGTTTAATTGCCATAATAGAGCTGTTCAATTGATTTTATCGACCAAACTTCCATGGCCTGGTCCTTTTCTCGCCAACTTTTACTATGTGATCAATATGGAATCTTAACATTTAGTTCGTAAATCCAGCAGAATTACTTCTTTAAGTTCTACTTCTTTACATTGTGCATCTGCATAGTACACTCTCTCCTCTCACTATGTGTTAGAGCCTTCCGGCTGGGCAACAAAACCAAAGTTGTGTCTACTGTCTACTCTACTTCTGAAACGGAAGTTTTAAGTACATACAAAAGACAACTATAATTTATACATTAATCATTCCTGTAGTTAATTTCCAGAGCAGTTTTCCAATTTATTCTTAAGTCTCAGATCTATTCTAGTGAAACAAAGATACTATCCAAGCAACTTTAGAAATGAGTGTGGACAAAGCTTCGAGTACAGATAGGGTAGCTATGTGGGAAGTGCCGCTGAATTCTGGCTTGTTTTGCATTGAGTTCGAACATGGAACTACAACTGGGAAAAGAATTATTCGTCTAAATGGAAAGGTAAGAATGCTTACGCTTGCAGACGATTTACAATAGATACATAATCTTTCAAAACTTTTACCAATAATAATTGTAGGTCTACTTTACAACTACATAATATAGTAATGTTGTGTGTGACAAGTCGAACTCACAAATTGTGTCACAATTCCTATTTGCAAATGGAAACATTTAAGAAATTTGCTTTAACTTAATGATGACTTGCTTTATCTTATTTCTAGTTAATCACAGACAAGATTTGATTCAGTATACAGAACAAAGTTTTAAATGCTATTAATATTTGTTCTAATAAAATTACAGGATATTCTGAAAAAAGATTGGATGTTCAAACTAGTTGGCCACGAAGACTTTTCCGTTGGTCCAAATAAATGTCGAATTCGAGTTGTAAGCTGTACATAATTACATACTAATCACACCATGCAAATAAATATGAATCATTCATTTCGGTTAATTTGTGTGGTAACTGTCAACAGGACCCTGTCGGAATTTTTGCTTATAGATATTCTTTAGAAGTGGATGGAAAACCTTTTAGACAGTTTATAGAGCGTCAATCGAAGATCCTTAAGACGTGGGCAATAGTCACAGTTGATGGCACAGACTTGAGAATTGTACTAGGTAATTCAATAGTTGCTTTTTATTAAGAAAATAGTTGCATACTATTGCATATCTTTATTTTCTCTCTAGAAAAAGACAGTCTCGATATTTGGGTCAATGGAGAAAAAGTTGCTACAGAGGTAATTGTTCTTCAAAATACAATTATGAAAATACTTTTATTGCTTCAAGAAGGGCCAGGTAATAAATTAATATTTTTCTGTAGAGCGAATTCGTTGATGGTGGAACAAAGACTCATTTTGAAGCAGCAAACTGTCCAGCAACACTCCATGCATTTCAAACTGGTATCAAGAAACAACCAATGTTATACTCATTAACATTTAATGGAGAAGAAATACCAGAATCTCAGGAGTAGTTTATTTTTCTAACTAAACATATTGTTTTACTCTTAATGCCTATTGAAATATGCCGGCCGATATGCATGTCCATTAACCTAAATAGTCCAGGAAAGAGCATGAATATGAACTTTGTGCAAGTAGATAATGTTTGTAGTTATTTTAATATCCATTGTTAAATGTAAAGTAAATACTGAAGAACATTGTGATGCTGAAGATATTAGGCTAACCGATTCAAGTTGTATTTCGTAAGCTTGGTTGGTCTCCTTTCATTATTCTGAAGGTTATTGTTTTGTAACTGACTTATGTGCGAAATGTTTGTAATAATTCTTTATTTTTATAATACCATTATCATCCTACTAGTCATGTGTAAATGGACAATTATACTACGTTTTCCAGTTTCGATACTATACATATATGCATGTATAGTTTCTATGTAATTTGCATCTTTTGGGGCACAAAATAAGAGCACATTTCATAATTTAACATTAAATTACTTTTAAAATTAAGTATCATTAGTAAATCGTTGATGAATAAATGATGTTTTACCTGAAACCGATTTAATTTTCAATGAACTATAATATAATTACAACGAGACATGATTACCCACATAAACAACATGATCCTTGTAGTCGTAAGATTAGGAACGAAATGTTGACATCCGTCCATCTGTAGTCTACTGAAATACTATAAATGCATCGCTGAGCACAGTAATAACATCTGGGATTATAAGGTGACATTGAAAACTGATTTAAGAAGATAAGTTAAACAGAAGAGCGAATCGTAATTTACAAGCTAAAACTAAAGGAAAACAAAGATACAATTTTGTTGTATCCATCAACAGGTCTGCGACACAGAAGCGATAGTCTTAGACCCGCATCCAAATGAAGAAAATATCGTTGCAGAACGATGACAGAGTGGAACGAAGAAGAGAACATGGCCATGTAAAACGCAAAGATCATTGTTCCTTAAAGTTACTTCACTTAAGTTTGTTAAAAAGAGATTTTTATGCTTTAGGACACTTCATGCGTCTCTGAGCATTTCCACTAGTCCGATAATGTTACTTTGTGTCTACAAAGCTATCTTTATGGAAATACTCGTGCTGTCTGTCTGTTACAAATATTATCCACGATAACTTTCGAACGGATACAGACAATTCGTTCAAACTTTCTTTACTTATTGCTAGGCCAAGTAAATGTTCTACACCCCCTGACAGGGGGAGGGTTCAAAAATTGACGTAACTTTAGTTCTGTTCATCCTAGAAATTTGTGATTCGACTCATTCGAAAGCTGTCAGGCTCCTTAATATTTCTAAATAGGTCAATGGTAGATATAGGGGTTAAAAGTACGAAATCGAACGGTAACGGTACTACTCTACTACTTCCAGCCCAGTATTCAACGCCTTGCTATCTTCCTTATACCCATGTTGTCGGGGTTTATTTCACATTAGATGCGAGGATTTAGATATAAAAATACAAAGAACCATAATAATATTATGCTCTTCGAGATATACCCTTCTTCCAGGTGTACACAGTTACTTGCACTTGTCTTAATTCATATTATTCTCCACTTTTGAGCCAATACACAGACACTTTCTACTGGACTGTCTTCAAAATTAACATACTGCAACCCCAACATACATACAGGGTTAGCTGATTATTACAAATTGCACGCAATACGTTTATACCGTTTACCTGTCTTAGTAATTCAATTATGATTAGTGAATTGACCTGTATAATTTTTGAGAGAAGTGCTATTTTCCAAATATGTAAACTGAAAACGAGAATATAAAAATAATTTTCAATCTACGAATTAAAAATCTCATTAAGGTGGGATACATATCTCGGCCTTGTATTGCATTTGCCAAATAAATTACTTTTATCTCGGTATTATCTCTGCATATACTGCGGAGATAGTAACAGTGTCGTAACAGATTCGTCATTGGAGTTTCTTATCAGTTTCAGCACATACAACATTCGATAGACATTGAATGATATTTTACCATTGTTATATCATTTTAATAAAGAAGAGCGACAAACTTCATGTAACTGTGGTGCAGTTTGAAAATCTAAATTACGGTTCATAATGAGGAAATTAACGAAAGTATTATTTCTTTTCTCTGCATCTTCGTTTTCTTTTATTTTAGTTTTGTTTGGAAATTTTCCAGCTAATGGACTAGTTTGTGATATTAGTAACCGTCCATTAGCCTGTCCTTCTTCATTGTGCAAAATGATTGATAATGACGAAAACTTTTGCGATCGAGTCAGTTGTGTGGGTATTTCTCCAAATAGTTGCCCAAATGGAAGTGTATACGAGGAAAAGTTAACCATGTGTGGTTGCTGTCCAGGATGTGCAATTTATTTAAGTAATTCCAAAAACCAGAATATACCCATTAGTATCCAATTAATATTGTACTCATTAAATTCATTACTTACAATATCTAACTAAGCATCTTTTTGAATAGAGTTGGGAGAAGAATGTGAATACTCCTTACACGACCCGATACTTAGTTTAGAAAATTGCAACGGTCCTGTGTGCGCTATAAAGAAGAATAGATGTGCAGACGGATTGTATTGTCCTATGACTGATTATAAATGTTCTTTAATTCCACCGGAGGACCAGGTTTCTAGTGGGTGTTTTTACAAACGCACTTTGCGGGAAAACGATCAACTGCATTGGCTACCTCGGTGTGAGGAAGACAATACTTATACACCGAAACAATGCAAAGGAACGATTTATCAGGGAACCTGTTTCTGTGTCAATAAAGAGGGTCAGAGAATTTTCGGGAGAGAATGGTATGGCCAGGCTGCCAACCAAACTTGCGGTATGGCAATAAATAACTTTTGCACTACCTATATAAATGCATAAAAGATGTAGAGCAAATATTATTGGTATCGAAAATATAATAGTTTTCCTGTCTTTTCATCTTTTCTTGCGACAGCATGCAGCAGGAAAGTTCATGAACTACGAGAACAAGGTAACATAGCCACTATTCATTGCTCTTCCGATGGCAATTACGAACCACTTCAATGTGACATGGATTCTGGACTCTGTTATTGTGTCGATACACAAACTGGAGAAACAAATGGTGCAGTTGTACCTGAAAATCAATGGAAAACTTTACCTTGTTACAACAGAACTTTCTGGGGAGACGACGGCCACTATTTGAGACAATGCGAAAGTACATGGGCTGCTTGGATGAAGGTTAAAAATGAAGCAAAACTTCATGGACTCACTGAAATATATGCTGGAGATGTCAGCATTTGCGACTATGATGGTAGTTTTGCACCAAAACAATCCAAAGACAATCGAGATACTTGTGTATACAAAAATGATCAGCAAATTGCAAACTATATGGAACTACAGGTGACTATATAACATAATTAATTCATAAATACTTATAAAGATATCCTACAACATACACATTCACTATATTTTCTATTTCGAATTTTAGGGTGTAATGCCGAATATGACTTGCCGTAAGGTTCTATTATTAATAACAGCAATAGTTTAATACAAGACAATTTTTTCATACGTTATTGAGAATATTTTGCATCTTATTTAGAATGTGCTAGAGATACAGTGCTTTCCATAGAAGAAGGGAGACCATTTACTCTGAGATGTGAGAAACGCTCAGGGAATTATGCTAAGACATCCCTGTACAACAGAAATGAAATGGTAAGGTGTGTAGACAGTGATGGATTTTTCTTTGGACCAGAGGATATACCAGCAAGCCTTGAGTGCTGCCTTTTAAACGACTGCAAATCACAAACTGAAAGAGACGATTGCAAGAATTCCGTTTTCAAACCCAGACCTTGTGCCGAATTTTCCACTTAATTTTTACTATTGGGAACGATATTATCGCGTTAGAAGCTGTTTGTAAGTTACGTAATTTCTATTCTACAGTAACTAAAGTTTATGACTATATTCAAATAAAAGTAGATCTCGAAACTAATTCATCATTATTTCTAACCATCAGTGACCAAAATGGCCATCTATTTATATTTAGTGATTCGCAAAGAATTTGCAAAGAGCATGACTCATATGAAATTGCAATGACATAGCTTTTACGTAGCTCCGCAGCCTTATCTTATCTATTGGGTATCTTTATTTATCATCGTACAATACCTCGGTATACGCAAGGCAATTACAGAAATGATATAACAATCACGTCAAATGTAATTCATTTGCTTTTAGATTGCAAATTCAAGAAACCATCTTGTGATATTGATGGGAGAATTAAATGTACTGCACAAATCGCGACGGATAAATACACATCAATATTAAAATTCAGAAATTGTTAGTTCCTCAGTGAAAAAATAAAATATACTACAATGAATTTGATAAATTGCAGATACTATTCGAATAAAATCCAATTATCAAGCCTCATTTGGCTAAATACCTTTATCTTCATCGGTTTTATTTTCACTCAGGGTAGTTGCTCTCAGAATATTTTATGTCCAACGGTTCTAAGTAAAATCCCTGACTTGTGCTCTCGTGTAACATGTTTGTCGTCCATATTAGACCCAAATAATTGTCCTGAAGGTACATTTCATCAACCCCGTCTTACTATGTGCAATTGCTGTCCTGGTTGTGCTAAATACATCAGCTCAGGTATTTCTAAAG
Source organism: Tomocerus maximus (assembly GCA_019776445.1). Taxonomy (NCBI): domain Eukaryota; kingdom Metazoa; phylum Arthropoda; class Collembola; order Entomobryomorpha; family Tomoceridae; genus Tomocerus; species Tomocerus maximus. The sequence continues at coordinate 7,458 of JABASH010000969.1, forward strand.
AGTTATTAAGATGGACTGAAGTTGAATTATTTGTTATGCGATTATTTTCTGTAAAAGAAGAATAAATTATTTTTAAAGATCCGGAGCTGGGAGAGACTTGCGAAATACCGACAGAAGGAGTTGTTGTAAAACCATTCTTTGATCCAAATTGCAAAGATAAAACTATATGTCCGGTAATAATGAGTCAATGTGAGCCAGGATTTGAATGCAAAGTGAATGCAACTACTGGAATTAAAAATTGCGTACAACCGACGCATATTGCAACGTGTGGCGAATATGGCGACTACTACGAATGTGTAGTCCATGCTCCACCTTCAATCCCCCAAGTAGCATGTCCATATAAAAAGTTTCTCTATAAATACGGCAAACACCACTGGGATCCCATTTGCGATGATACAGGTTTATTCAAGCAAAAATATTTTCCTGAAATTATATGATTCGATTGTGTGAATTCTAAGCAAATAATATTTACAGGGGCAAATTTTGTAGTGGACAAACGTAAAAAATTTTCTTTCCCTTGATTAGGTTATGCTCCGAAACAGTGCAAAGGAGTTCCGGGAACTTATAATGGAGAATGTTTCTGCATGGATGGAAAAGGTCAACGGATATTCGGTCGAGAATGGTGGGCTGAAGCAGAAAATCAAACTTGCGGTATAATTTATGTTTGCTTGTGAAAAATTGAATAGATTTACTAGTGTTATAAGAACAGCACTTTGATATAATATTTAGCTAGGATTAATAAAATTGTTACGATATAGCTTGTAGTAGAAGAGTAAGCGAACTACGGAGCACAGAAGGTGGCAGCAATATTGCAACGATACATTGCACCGCTGAAGGAAATTATGAACCCGTGCAATGCGATACAGACTCAGGAACGTGCTGGTGTGTTGATCCGGGAACAGGAAAGACAACCGGGGCGATTCTTCCGCAAAATCAGTGGAAATTCCTGCCTTGCTATTCCGTGAACTTAACAAATCCGGAAACGACAGATAAATACTTGAGGGTTTGTGATAGCGAAATGGCAGGAAGAGTTGCAATTAAAAAGGAATCAGCTATCCATGGAATTGAAATTACAACACGGGAGGTTGACTGCGATTACGACGGAAGCTTTGCTCCTCTTCAGAACGATGGAACAACGTCAGTTCTCAGAAATATTTTCATTTACAGATATTTATCAGCTTTCGAATGTGAATGCACTAATTGTGGTGCACAATGTACCTGTATAGGAAAATATTTAATGCAAATAACTATAAAAGCTCTTAAATTATCGTTTCCAGCATGACTTGCACTCACAAAAGTGGAGACCGTATTCAAGATTATTTTAAAGGTGGAAATAATGAGGACATGGATTGCAGTAAGGCTACTTCTTATCACGAATCTTTTAAGCAATAATTTATAGCAATCAAATCATTAAAACTTCAGATGACTATATATTTTCCTTAAAGAATGTGCCAGAGACGAGGTTCACTATGAAGCCAGGGATAGGCCATTCCCTTTTGCTGGAAGATGTGAAGCACAGTCTGGAAATTATTTATCAGTCTACGATTTCGGAGGCATATCTACTTGCATAGATGGAGACGGTTTCCCGTAAGTTTGCTTAATACCTTACTACATATATACGTTTAAAGGATTCACCCCCAAAATGCCAACACCTTTTTGCCAACACTATAACCTACTCTAATCAAACCTAACCTAACCTAACCTAACCATAACCATATATAATTCTGGTGTTGAAAAAAAGGTGTTGGCATTTTAGGGTTCTCCCGTTTAAAGATACAAACAACCAACTACATAAGGCAAATGCAGTATGCTCAGGAGATAAGAATTTAAGAATAATCTAATTCCTAATTTCGTAATCCTACAGGTACGGTAAAGAAGCACCTTCGGATTTCGTCTGCTGTTTATTGCATGAATGTTCTAATGCTACTGGTGTCCAATGCGTAGAGAATGGTTATCTTCCCTGCAAAGATGCTAGCTACCAGGTGTAAAAATAGCCAAACCGAATATGGAAGGCAGAAGAAACTCAAATGGCATCTTTAAGTATATTGTACTCTTTATTGATTACATTTATTTATTATCAATTTGATCCGGAGTAATTTGATTTCGATTGTTTACAGCGTATAGATGTCAAGTAAATATATCACTATTAGATGGAACTGGCAGTTCTCACACCAAAACACAAAACCTGTTTCGAAAAAGAAACTTGATCCAAATCGAAATATGATGTCATTTCAAACCAAATATTATTATGTACATAGAAATATCGTTAACTTATATAATGTAGAACGCATTAACTCGTAATTGTAAAAAATCAAAAGATTGTTACTTTTAAATACATGCACCTAATGTATTAAGAGTAGTAGTACAAAAATCAATTACTTAAATACAGATAGATTGAGGTAGTTAAGTTCATCTTCAACATAAAACAAATCCATTCTATAATCTTATCGACACACCGTAAACGTTTTATTTCACCCGAGCATTCGCTTGCTACGTAATGACTACATAATAGAATAGCCGAGGAATTTTACTAAAACAATACCACTTGGATTGAAAACTAGCACTAAATTAACACAACCGGAGCACACGACGACCTATTTCATACCTCTACGTAGGTTACTTCATGGTGAGTAGTTTTATGTAGAATAAAATCAGGAGAGCCATTAAGTGATTATTAATTTTATGGGGTCTCTGCTCATTAAGCATAGTCATTGGTAAATATACTTACTATACAATTTTGAAGAGTACTAATTTAACGTTTAGTAATGTGGTTACAATTAAATGAGAATCAATGTGAGTAAAGGTAAGTTATCAGCAAAATTAATCTGATAGAAGCTCATCCATTCGTCTTCGAACAGCTAACTCGACAACTTCTAAACTAGCCCAATCCAGTTCCGGGATGAGGCAAAGCACGGCCGACAAGAGATTTGACTGAAATAGAAATATTTAATTAGCGAAATGCTAAGCTCTGTCGTTCTGTCAGTATTTAAAAAAATATACCTTTGTGCGGGGTTTATTACGCACTTGAGAGGAATTACTCATCCGAGAAGCAGGTATCACCATCGGGATATTTGCACCAGATGACCTTTGAGTCTGATGAGGTGGTGATAAATCGTCGTAACAGGAATCAGGGTAATTACGACTTCCGTCTGAAGCATAGTCAGCACTCGCACGTCGCGACGATCCATTTAGCTCTCTTTCGTTTCGTTGATAATACTCCGGAGAGTGAGTCACTCTTCTCTGCTATTGATTACACATCAAATTTTCAGAAACAGTCTCAAGTGGAATAATAATAAGCTAGCAAATTGAATAAAGCTATTGTCTACAGAGCTAATATCTCTCTCACCGTGCTCCCTATGTCACCATTGTTGTTAGTAGGCGAGCCTGCTCTGTCTTCTGTTAATGAACCCACAGGCATAGTGGCTGGACGATGATTGCCATTACCATTTGTCGTTGGAGGCGAAATATTGTTACTGGTAGGAACAGTTAAATCAGGCGATTTCCGCTCTTCTCCCTTTTGTGTTAGTAGTTTTGTTAAAACCGAAGTCCCCGAAGGCAATTGTTAAAAAGTTTAGAGAATGCATATTAGACAATGTTAAGTTATAACTACAATGGACCCAATTATAATATCGTATCTAATAGTTTATAGCTTACGTTTTGATAGTAATAGTCCACTGGAGGAGAGTTGGTAGAGCTATTGTTTGCATTACGATAAGAACTTGCATCTTCCTCGTAGTCATATTGCGAGGATTGTCTTCGACCGCTTTGCAGGGGCGGACTTTCATTTCCGTAATACATAGGCTCTGGAGATATGCGTTCCTGTACACCAAAGATATTAGCTGTTTAAAACGGCGACTCATGAAAGTACGGGGTGAATGAGAAATACCTTACCCTACGAGAAAGTGGATGTTCTAAAATAAGTCCGCATCTCATAGCATTTTCAATCTCGTCTGGGGATACTTGTGTATTATCTAAAACTTCCAAATTAGGCAAGCACCTTAAAACAGTAGCACGATATCTAAAGAACAACAAAAATGATTTATTAGTCTTCTCAGTTTATTATTTGATCTATATTTGGTTTCTGATGTTGTACAACTTACTGTGGACCAGCAGAGTCCACACATGGGTTTTCTGAAAGCAGAAGTCTTCGTAGTCTAGGTAAATCTTGTAAATAGCACAATTCTGACAGGTCTCGGATTTCATTGCGACGAACGTAGAGCTCGACCAAATTTCGACAGTACTGAAACTCTCCTAACGATGTGATTTTGTTCAAGCTGAAAAAAAAACAGAAAAAAGGTAAATTGCATGTAATTTTTGCATAATTGGTCCAGTACTTCGTGTAGTCATAAGGAAGGACATGAACTTGTAAAATTTTAGGTTTTCCCCTTGGTTTGCAGGTGAACAATGAAACTACCAAAACAGTATTTGGAATGTAAACACGGAATATTTAGTCGTGAGGAAACATTATCCCGAGTGTAACGCTGTTTTTGTCTCGTGCACACCTACACAGTATCCAACCATATCAGGCCTGTGTATTTATTGACATCCTTGCCAGCCATAACGTAATTTCTAGAGAATTTAGTTTGCAATTTACAATCTATTTATAAGTGTGTCAACATAGAAGTACACCTACCCTACTCAGGTAGAATTAAATAATTGACTGTAGCCAATACGATTCGAAGGTTGCAAAGATGACATAGCTTGCCTTGGTAGCGTGACAATAAAAATGACCATTGCATTGTCAACTTTAACACAATCACCCCAGATTTCTAAAATAATTTGTGCATTTGAGCACAAAAGAGTTAGGTAAGGTAAATAGGTTTCAATTCTGCTGTAGGCCATTAACATTCCAAACTCGATTAGGTAGTTATCGCATCACTATTATTTACGGTCATTTGATTGTTGATTTATTCTCTCCTAAATGTATACCTACTGTGTAGTAGTGTTACCATAATGGAATGCGAACCAAAAATAACTACACTAATGCATTTCCTTTAAATTAGTTTTAGTCACGAAAGTGAATACCTGTGAAAGTACATAACGAGCGTCACACAGCTTAATGACACAAATTTTCAGATGCAGAAACTTCTCAGACATGCAGTGCTTAAAAAGATATTGCACCCTGGTATCAATATTTTCAGGCGAACTTCATTTGCGATTACAGGTGGACGGGTGGATATTATCATAATGTATACGCTTTCGGAATTCCCTCGAATCTAATCGTTTCGTTCTAAGTATTTCTCTCAACTCTCGATATTACTACAAATAAGATCTTAATGCACCCATTTCTAGCTGCATTTATAAACACCTGCATTTGAGAGGAAAATTGACAAAATGACAGAAGTACAAGATAAAAATAATCTAGGAAATTGCGGTGGAATTCTGTAGAAAAAATGAGGTCTATCAGAGGATTTAGTAGAACAGCAATGTGACATACCCACATCCTTTTCCAACATCGCTAAATAGGGTGGGATCTTTTTCAGTCATGTAATTCTCAAATGTAGGCATTAAACTGACGTAATGTTTACGTAAGTAATCCAGAGAGACTCAAGTACAGAAGCCACCCAGCCCAACAAAAGACAATCTAGCTAAAACATTTGGTCCTGACAAAATTCCATTTCAGAGAGTGACTTGCTCATGCCTAATGTCTGGATCAATGCAAGTACTAAATTCCAATACTCTACCAAATTGAAGTCTGATGCCCTGGAATAAAAACTACGCAGAACCAACCAGAGCCCTGAACGTGATATACCTATAGTGATTTAATATGAGCATTAGGAATAGTTTTCGCAACAGAATTTCCCAGAGTCATTTACATGAAGGCGATCATTATGCATGGCGGTATGAGTAGAATTTTATGAAATACAGCACTTAAGTTGAACTCAGGCTGGTATTTAATTTTGCACGAGTGGGACTCTCGATCGACTGCAGAAGAATAACGTAGAAAAACGTAGGAAAGTAGAGAAAAACAAAACACTAGGTGCAAAAGTAAAACTCCAAATCTCAAACCGCAACCAATTATTTAGTGAAATCTTGTGTCAAACTAAATAGGCAACAACCAAGCCCATTTATCTCATCTCTGAACCCAGCCCATTCGAAACCAAAATAATATGTAATTAGGCATATACAAGAGACCATGAGAACAGATAGCAGAGGGATAGCAGTAAATCAAACGCAGTGCAGTACATAGTGAAACAATATCATTAATATTAAATTACAATGTCTCATTACAGATGCACATTGCTATTAAATAGCACGATGTACCTCCAATACTAATGTAGCTCTTATATAAATTATAAATACATACCACTAAAATGTTCTTTCACATAATACATTTAGTTAGTGTGGTCTGTTGACTGAGCTGCATATAATAAATACAGACTGAGTACCTACTGAAGTGTATACTGTTTTGAGTGTTTTGTATCTACCCTGAGCAAATATCTCTCGGTTGCACTACGACGAGCAGCGAAACTTCACGTTTTCCGCATTCGCCAAACCAACGAAGAAAATTATTGCTCACACTCAGCCATAAATAATGGGAGCATCGAAATCAGACAACAAGCAAAAGCACTAGCATAGAGCACAGCTCTGCTTCATACTTTTATGAACATCTTATATGCGTAAACTGGTAAACGATAGAAACGATAAATAATAAACATCTAAATGGAAAAGCTGTCTACGAAAAGGACTACTAGGTTACTTATTGTTATTTAGTTAGACATTAGTACTTATACTTAAAATACACATGTAAGCAAACAATTGTCTCAGCATTTCTACGGACATCGCAGCAGGACACAAAATAAATGTACCCCAACTATAAACAAGTATGCCAGTAGCCTTTTTATTCTTATTATTGTCAGTTGGTAGTCTTTTCTAATCCTATTCCATTCTACCACAACAGGGAGCAAAAGACGAAAATAACGTGAAATTTTTCAAATGCGGTTTTATTCACATTTCAGAGATGTAGAAATTTTTATTCTTTACATGCATGTATACATGCTTGCGGTTATCTCGGTATTTTTACCAAACATGCAGCATTGCACATGAATTTACAAAGATTGTTTTCTTTTTTGCCTCGTCTGCATTTTTATATAATAGTAATTGTACTTTCCTTCCAATAGATTTATGTTCTACTTAGTTTTACCATTCCAATTCATGAAATAGTCAGATTAAAGTTGACTGCAGTCATGTGCTAGGATTTCTTAAATACAAGTGTAAAACCCAATTTCCTATCAAGGTGATTGAAATACTACGTGTTAGGTACACAAACACAGTAGTAGAACTAAGTGTAAGCAAATTGGTTTATCCTGATAGAACGTGTTATTGCATAGAGAACATTCGATGAATATCATAAAATCATAACAGTCGAAGCAACCTTGATGAAAGATGTTATTATGCTAAAAATACTATTACCACTCACCATCAGTGGTTGATATTCTTACGGGTTAGATACAACCTCGATTTCTACATCATCATCATAATGGAGTTTGGATTTCAACTTTCAATTAGGTGCATGCACATAAGTACCCAAGCATAGTATAGACAGACAATAAGTAATTTAATAACCTAAGCTTTCTTAATTTACAACAAAGAAATAGATTAAAATCAAAGTGTTAATATCATCAGAGGCCTTTCTTTTATTTTTAGGGCTACAGCACTTAGAGTAATGCTAAGAGATAATTACTAAAAAGTTCAAGACAGCGAAAACTACATAAATCACCCACGTAAAAATTGACGGAACGCAAATCACATCCGTGGTGGTGCTCTACCCAAAGTCAGTGGATACTTCGATTGTTACAACACAGTTAGGTTGAAATTGCAAAACTATTTACCTCTCCATCTTCCTGATGCTATCTGAGTACTTCACTATGCATTTATGCCAATCTTACGTTGCATTGTAGAATTTCTACTGTAAACTGGAATGATTTAAATCTTACTTATTCTTAGCTCAGCACAAGATAAATTCACAATGCAGATAGACTGTAAATAATCATCAGAAACTCTCCATAGTCCACGAGCTTGGAGCTATAAAATCACAAAGCAAGTAACTCGTAATGCCACAGTTGACTAGCCATGCAACTCTTTCTACAGCATGCTCATCATACTAACTTCTTCGCTTATCCTTTTCTTCTACATTCAGAAGCCACAATTGCAAACATAAAAAATAAAATACTACATAGCTCAACGGCAGATCCCTATACAATAATCTTCTTCAAATGTAAGAAAATGAACTGAAGTTCATCTGCAAAACCTCAAATATTGGCTTTACTTTATACTGCAATAACGTCAGGATTATGGAAGCGAAGCAAGTTACTTTACCGGCCAAGCTAGCAACCGCATTTTAACTAGATCCAACTATGCGACAGAATCGTAGATCATTTGGGGACAACTGAACACTTTTAGTACTTATTTTTCAACTGAGGCAATCACTATTCTACGGTAACTCGAAAAAAATCTCCATTTAAAGCACATAACTCGCGATTGTCATTCAAGCAAACCAATTACAGCTGAAATCATACACAATCACGCTGTTTGTCACACTCGTCCTCAGTGTCATTTTTATATAACCTATTTCTTGAAGGAAACTTGGGAAAACTATAGTCCTACTCTATATAAGTTATTTCAATAAAAGGAAACTTTACTTTTTGTAATAATAATGAGATCTAACAGCTACGGGGCTGCAAGTAAGCAGAACAAAACGTCTGTGATTATCATCAGCTATTATAGCAATTGAACCAGTTTTTAATTTCGTAGCGTACGTACACATACTATATCATCTTAGAGAACAACATTACGAGTGTCATGGCATAGATATAATAATAAAGCAGATATCATAATGGTACCGTTGTATTATCTATTCCTAAAAGATTGCATCGTTCGTGCAGCAACTTCTGATTTTCCTCGAAAGTAAAACGAAAGTGACATATTCTTTTGAAAATAAATGAACTTGAGACAGAATAGCAGTAAATTCTTTTCTACTTTGCATCTGTAATCTTCTCGGGCAGTTAGCCAAACAATGAGCAAACACTAAGGAACAAAATCATGACCAATACAAACGAAAACACTAGTCGCTAATACTATTAGTATTTAACTACTAAATTATTATCATTAGCATCTGCAAAAGTGGCACGTATGTGTGTGCTTACATTCAACTAAAAGCATAATTTGCACAACAAGGAATGACTGTATTAATATTGTGCCTAATGTGTGTAACGCTTTACGCAAAACAGCTAACTGAGCAAGGAAAACAATCATAATGCAAATGTAGCAGAAATGCAAACACTCACTAAAACTTTCATCGTCCGAGTTCAGAGACAAAATACATAGTGTACATGCAAAACAAGTCAACAATGCAATTCAAATGGTGGAACTTATGAAAACCTATACCTAACGTTACATATACCTATAATTTATCTATCTTTATACTGACCTGGGTGTAAATTAACATTTTCCATTAGTACTGCTAAAAGCAGCCTACACACAAAAGATCAATATCACATCTTTAATGAATTCGCCAATGGTAACATTAGACCAGTCATCTCTATGCTCATCTAGTCATATTTATCATGATGGGTGAAGTCAAAGCTCATTCACACCACTAGCAGTGTTCGTGAGGTGATTACAGTATACACTATATTATGACTTGCAAATACATCTACTTACACTACCATAATGTACACTCAATGTACAACCATGCCTAAATTCATGAATGGCTCTGAAAATGAATCTCGTTCCTTACTACAGTCCTACATCCTTCCAGTCTATCAAATCCATTAACCGCCCACACACATCGAAAGCCCAGGAGACATACTTGGAAAATGAAAAATTTGCACATTGCATGAACGCATCGTCCGCAAAGTACATTTTGAAGCCATATTTCCTAATTCCTATAATTAATATCGTCCTGCCTAACCAGGCCACGTAGTTAAGTTATGTTTGAACAAGTAGTCATCTTTTCATTGCAGAATTATGATGTTTATTAGATAACATGAGCAATTCACGTACTTATTTTTACACAGTTACCTATACCTACACACATGTGCTACATGTGTCTAGTTATTACGATGAAGATGATACAGATTTACTAAGCTTTTTCATTCTTTTGTTATACTTAAATATTAACGATCCTTTCTTCAGCTTTCATATAACATGCCCACTTAGTGTAACAAAGTCAAAGACATTTGCTAGTTATCAGAGCAATAATGTAATACAATAATGTAATACAAATGCCACCAAAACATATAATAAACAGAAGCATAAGACACAATGATATAAGTGCCTTTCCAATCGAATACTTATAGTGCACAGAGTAAAAAGGAGATGTACCGTTAAGACAACGAAGTTACTAGATAATGATAGTCAATACTCATCTCTAGCACACAAAGAGATGTACAGTATCCACCCTCTGAGTGTAATTGAACTACTGATATAGCACGCAGCCTCGAAAATCCATTAAATTGAATTTATGAGCCAGTGACAGAAGCATCTGCCTGAAAAAGAACAATTACCTCTAATTACTACCTCTGCTAAAAAGGGCACGTCGGATAACACGAAAATAAAAAGATAACCTTCTTCACGGTATCTCATGTATATCTCGTTTTGTCTATGCTTATTGTTATTTTAGATTGACTTGACTAGTATTACTACATCCTTCTGTTGTTCATTAATAAACCACTGCTGACTTAGCAAAAGCAAACCACCCTCGACTAACAATGATGTCTCAATGTATCACGAAACTAATATTTTACACCAGTAACAAAATATGTACTAGATGCTTATGATCGGGAATCCAGAAAACACTAGACAGAATTGCAGAGGAATGAGACCATAAATACTACCTACTCAAATAGTCGTAAATAAAAGTAGTAAATCTCACTGGATCCACTGAGCAAATGCAAAAACACATATGCAATATTTGCTTTGTGTCTTTAAAAAAGTTAATCATTCTTCTCAAAGTGGAAAGTTAACGCATTGTGGGGCTCATCCTCGTCATTATTATGGTGTCATAAATATCTATCTAAGAAGGGAGAACCCTCAACTTTTTTATCTACTCTTAAACTCAAATCGACTCCACAGAATTAATTCAGCCCTCCTCTGCCAAGATAGGTGGGACGATATTCTTCTCTAGCTATTTAATATGTTACCTTTAAGTACACAAACTTCCCCAGCCCCAGAGTTGTCGAAGAAGGGTGACAAAAAACGGAGATTCTATCGTGCGTACCACAATGTATACAAAGGTCTAAATGGATCGGTTACCTATTTGTCAATGTGTGAATACTAATAAAACCAAATAGATCCATTCGTAATCACAAAAAGCGGCAAGAAATATATCTGATTGCTTGTAGTGCATTTCTTACTTCGTACTAGCAGAGTAAAGCTGAAAAAAGGAATATCACAAGATTCCATTTAAGGTAATTCACCTTGAATTATATATACAGATCGGATTTGCGATTCCATTAGCTAAGTTCAGAGGCGGCGCTTAGTCATTCTCATAGAAGTAATATTGACGATGGCAATAATTATATCTACCAGTAAAAGTGCACAAATGAATCGCATTCATATTTATATATCAATAAACCTTGGCAATCGTAATAAATTTAATGAAACAGAAAAGTTCAGCAAGGAGGAAAGTACAATGCAAATTTCCCTTTAGCGTGAATTTTTGCAATTCTGGTACATGCTGCTTATAGCATTGATCTGCTGCACGTACAATATGATACTATACAGTGTGCTATTTTATAGTGACATTGAGAGTACTTTATTTAATTATGATGCGTAATTACCTTTAGATAAAGCAACCATACTCTACATACTAATAATAGTACACATTTCTGCTTCTACGTGGACTTGTAATCTGTATGACAGAAAAAAGACAAATCGTTTGTGTTTATTGCCATTATATCATCTTTTATTTGCATTGACCATCTATATAGCGACTGGCAAAAAATTAGCCTACGCTTTTGTCTTTGGCCTCTACTATAACTATCAGACAGACAATGACAGGACATACGGATATGTACTTATAAACGTGTACTGTACTTTGTAGTTTATCTATTTACATTTACTCTAAAAGGTCCATAGGACTCGCTTGCTAGGCCACAGTCCATTTTGCAATGATAATAGATGTACTGACACTGACTGAGCTGTGTGTGCGACTGTTGTACTTTGATTTTTAACTCGATGAGCACAATCCTCCAACACAATATTTGTTCATAAATAGCTATACTGACTATCGTCTCGTCTCTTGTCTGACGTAATCCCTTATTCTTACAGTGCTTAAACCTATTTTGTATAATCTACTCTTTAGTGCATAGCTACTTTAGCACTTGCATCAATCTAGTATGTTATATTCCACTTCTACATTAGAAAAAATACTACCGATCATGATTTGATATGCTCCATTATAAATGTGTATAGTACTACACCAACAATGCGAAAACAAGACAGTGGAACAAACTTGCAGAATTAAAGAGAACTATAGAAATGGAAATCTGTCATGTCGATTCGTAATTCTCATGTCCTTTTATGCTTATCTGCGCTGGCGAGGCAAAACATTGCAAATGAAAATCTAAACAAAACAAAGAGAGGAAGGGAGGTTACATGTTTTGCACACTTAAAACACTTGAACCTACTCAATACCATTTCGACAGAGAGAACAGTGCACTTCTCAACTACACACGCTTTATACTATTACTTTAATTGTAATTCGACATTTCTATCGCTGCAGCCTACAATTTATGCATTTTCAATATCATTGATATTTTATTGCAATCTTTCTGCGTATTTCAACCGACCGACAGTCTCACTACCTATTGCACACTCTGTCCAACTACGTAAGTATAGTAATTACACAGATATGACTTTTCAAATTTTGTATTTTAACCTCAGGAAGCACACATCTCCTATATACATGTGTAGAGGGTAATCATTTACATTTCATCACAGAATATCTTCGTATAAAATAGGTAGTTGCTCCTCTAAGTGCTATGATCCTTCCCTTTAGTTCTGTATTGCGAATTATGTAATACATGAGGCAAAACAGGTTCCCGCACCCGGGAAAGCAATGCGGGAATGTTGATATGAATGGTTACAGATACGAATGCAGAGTAGCATTAGTACATTAGCCATTTCGATATGATTACATGTAAATCCTTTTACAAAGAGAGACTTTACGAACCAATTGATATTATCTCTTCTCTATGAATATGGATATCTAAAGGAAATACACACTTGTATGCAAAGTTTTAGACAATCTCAGGTACTATATACTTTACATTAAAATTATTTCATTTCACAAAGTCAGAATTGCCTATTTGCGTGCATTTTCTACGTCTTAAGTTGTTTGCCTAACATGTACATTGCAATAGGTAGCCATAAAGTAATCTTATTATCAGATCAAAAATATTGCCAAAATGGGAACAGGAACTATAAAATGGATAATAATACTAAATTATATGTATATGTATGCATTACCATTATTACATTAAAGTATATAATCATTGTAATAGTTGCAATGAGTGGGTAAAGGTTATTGGATTTAAGTAAGGAGTTGCGTATTTTTAACAACCACTTCTATTCAATGGTAAAAAGCGGAGGAAAATGATAACTTTGATTTATAAGTCAAATTGTACCTCAAAGATAAGACTTCCACATTCGTCAGGCGGCGCACCAAAGAAATATCATCGAGGTCTGATCCCTGGGAAAATATATAAGATTGCTGTTAGAAAACAATGTTCTAAGATCACATAAATGCATCCTAGACATAAATTTATACTTATTCCTTCACAGTTCATAAAGTATGTGTTAAACTAATTACGAAAATACCCATACACTCAATAGATTAACACAGGTAAGTGCATTAATCGGAAACTGTTAATAGTAAGTTCCCTCTACAAAATATATAGCTAGTTGCATCTTTGGTATGCTCTACTGAGTAGTAAATACTTTTCCTAAAAGCTTTTCCTAAATACCAATTTTGGTTATGATTACTTGTACTCATTTGGTAGTGTCAAGTTAGGAAAAAATTAAGATATTAGGCCAAGGCAAGATACTAAACTTGCATAGGATTCCATGAATTTTGTTGCTCTTTGTTGGCACGGGCATGCTAATAAATATTCCTGCCAATAATTTGCAATATTTGGATTTTGACAGCTGCCTTATGTTATGAACACCTAAGTCACTTTATGTCATTTCAATACCCAAAAGACAAAAGTAGACTAAATGACTATTAAGAGTCGTACTCACATGTGGCACAATTAATAAATACTTGCACACATCTACATTAAGTATTACACTGCCTGAAGAAATGGTGTCACATTAACATGGCAAAGGTATTTCCACAAATTGTCATTGGAAAACTCATACATTGCATTGGGTCAAAGAAATCTTAAATTAATTTGCACGGTTGGTTGGACTGCATCTGTATCTTACTTAATAATAGATGTCCTGAATACTTGACCTTTAGGTTAATCTACATTGATTGGAGGAAAATTACTTAAATACCAGAAGACTTTCTCCAACTAATTTAGAGTACTTTCTCCATAATTCCTTTAGTATAGCTTTCCCTTACATGTTCCCGCTATCTGACTACATTCGGTAATTAGTTTGATTTGACTGTAAAATGCTATCTACATATCACTGTCATCATCATGGCCAATCAGCAAATTAGAAACTCCCTAAACAACTTCTCTACTGAGAACAAGATCATCGCGATAGTCAAAAACAAAAAGGAGGGAATTATAGCTCATTACATATATAACCAGAAGGTCTTCTGAATGTGAGAGTGTAAGGTAGTTAAAAAATCTGAATACAGTTAGTATTCTAAATTTTTGTAAACATATCATCTAGATTATTCTTATTCAGTCGAAATAGTAGTAACTAGTAATAGAGATACGAATAAAACTAAAATTACCATAATCTATTACTGCAAATAGGAATTCGCTAAATTAGTGTTGCTTAAAGACTATACATGTATGCATGTCACTTAGTTATGACTCTGTCCAAAACAAAATAAGGTTTAGAAAAATATTACAAATTGTAGGATACTTACCCAGCAATTCAATTTCTTTACGACTCCCAAATCCGAAGATTTAGTCCGCGCAATCACCATATCTTCCGTGAGTCTCGTCATTGTTATTAAAGTGCCTGTCTTAGGTAAAGGACACTGCACTATACTTTAAACAGAACAGAACGGGCGACAAATGGGACTAAATACACGAGAAATACATTGATGAAACGTAGTTAAAAGATAAGTGGATTCCTCAGTTAAAAAGGGAAAAATAGCAACCCTCCGTGCCCAGAGTGTATCAGCAATAAGAAATATAAATACCTATGTTTGTCGGCTAAATGTAAAATTATTATTTTAGCAATGAGCACCCAAATTCTAGTCTGACTTAATAATTTTAACAACTAACAGGTCGAAATGTGTGTAGTGTTTGGGTAGTGTTTGATGTTGCAGAATAAAAAAGTGTTAAAAGTAGCCACACAATTAAAAATTAGGGAGTAATAATTTGTTTGCAAATTCGTTTTGTTAAAATAATTTCTATGAAAACTAGAAAATGGAGAAATAAAATTCCAACGTTTTTTAAACTTAGATAAGAGGCAAGTTAAAATAAAATGTAGTTTCGTTTGGTTATTTGCATGTGGGACGAGACGATATTAGTGAGACTACATGACTTGAGGAGCAAATAAGAATTAATACATAATTCACTTCAACTTCAACTCTCAGGTGAACTGAACCTGCCAGCAGACACAGCAACAACAGTAGTAGTGCAGTGGTTTATTCAGTTCTGTTATGTTGCGTGATAAAAAGGAGCCATAACATGCACTAGACAGAACTATATAGAATTGCAGAGTTTGCTTGTGTATGCTATGTACCTTTTGAGTAAGTTCTTATAATATTGGGTTCAACTGCATTAATACAGAAATGTACGTATGTAAAGTTGATATTTGTATATACCTAAATACTATATGCGATAATGCAAGCAAAATACAGACGTTGTTGTATACGATAAGAACGAGTTTTGGTATAAAAGACTCAAAGAACGAAGAACTCAACACAACAACGGGATGATGTGAGCACTAAAGGAGCGAGGCAAGATGTAAAGAATAAAAGAACACGGACGATGTACTGTAGTCTGTGTAGGTACCATCATCATAAACTGCATTATTATGTATATTGCAGAGCAAACTCTGAATGCTATTCACTATGCTTATCTACTATGTATGGAGTATTACATAGACTCACTCACCTGAGTACATGGACAGGTAAACTGATTAGTTAATTGTAAGAAGCTAAACAAGGGGCGAAAGAAATTTTCTCCTCACTACTCACCTCCTCGAGATTATAGCTTCTACCTCCAACTTGAACATCTTATACTTAACATTACAGCATACAAAGAACATTAGCCAAAGGACCAATATAATGACTCATATAATCCTTACAGTTTATGTATACACGCTAATGTTTTGCATATAAATATCTAATGGATTAGGGACTCTTATATGAAACATGAAAATCAACGAGAACGTTCATATTCATTTACATGTATACAACTGTGTATGTTATGGGCATGAACTTAAACTTAACTATTTTATAAATATTCAAGTAAAATGGTATCATTTTGCATTGTGGTTTAGTAAACGAAACATACCTAAATACCTACATATACAGCTGGAGAGATGAAGAAATCAAAGATCGACTATGCCTTCAAGCGAACAAATCCACATAAGTAACTTCATGTGTCTGGGGTGGAGTCTTCTGAAAGAACGTGATTTAAGTCCAATTTCAAGCGCCAGTTTTTACCTCTTTCATGAACCCATGCACGCAGGCAGATGATCAATTCATGAAGCTCGGAGGAATCACCGGAGAAAAGATCAAGTAATACTTTTTATTTCATGTACATGCATTTCATGTCAATTTTAAACACAGAAAATTTATTGCAAGTTTTTCTGATATTTCTATAAAGATTCTTCAAAACTGAGATTAAATAAAACCGTTGCTGCCCTTTTGAAAACCTCTCCGAAAATACAGAAACCGGCGAACTGGGCGGAAAAACAAAAACGAAAAAATAATCAGGTCAGAAAAAATTATTTGTTGCGTATATCACAAATGCTGCACTATTAGACTATTACCTTCAATTTCCATAATTTCAATTAATTTTATTTACCTTTGAAAGTTGTCAACAGGTTACTGAAGTTGGATGACGAAAAAAAATAGATAATATATGGTAGAATTCAATTTCATGCATTTAATTTGATCAGTAAGAGAGACTCCATATTCAGCTTCACGAAACCACCTCCCTTCGGAGATTTACAGAGTAAAAACTGTCACTTGGATAAAAAAAGGTACTATTACGTTTAGAATTTAACTTTTCTCATGTTTGCATTGTAAATCCTCAGAAGATTTAAAATGTGACCAATGTTATTTTTTTGCAGAACCGAAATTCGTTGATCAGTCAATTCGCAATGTCTTCTGGAGAAGCATTAGAGGCTCAGCAGAGGGTTCAAGATGCTATGCAAAACCTACTGAACGATATTGATAAAAGTCATCTTCGTAAAATACAGGTTTCTATACCAGTCGCATTAATATGATATTTTTTGACTTTGACTGTGATTGTAACCTTTTTTCTGCTAATAGATGCAAATGCACCAATGTGCTGCAAAATGTTGTGCCAATGATAGTGCATCGTTAGAAGAAACCCATCACTGTATCAATAACTGTTCTTCAGTCGTTAGTTTTGCTCAAAATTATGTTCAAAATGAAGTTGGTGGTTTACAGGTGTGCTAAAGATTTGTACCTATACAGTTAATTTATAAATGTCGCTATTTTATCTTTCTACTGGTCCATGTTCCAATACCAACTGCTAAATGTGCTATTTATTTATGTAACTAATCTTTTTATTAGGAACGTATGCAACGTTGCGTCATGGATTGTCAAGACAGAGCCAAAGACAATATGGGAGCCAATCCAACAGAAACTTTAGTAAGATTTTTTAAGTTCTTAAAATCTTAACACTACTTGTTACGTAACGGCTTACTTGGCATAACGTATATACGTTATGCCTCCTCGCAACTATTTGTTGGAATTTATTTCAAGTATTTTTGAAGGATACTTTTAATTGTAAATCCATTACTCAAACATAATTAATTTGTTTGTATGGTTTTATTTTGCAGGTTGAAAAGGCAAAAGCAGATTTCGAAAAGTGTGCTATTAAATGTGTTGACAACAATTTAGAATGCCTTCCTACGCTATTGCAACGAATGAAATCAGTTCTAGATAAAAATATGAAGTAGCCTTTAGTGATTATAATAGTTGTTCATGAGAAATGTAAAATAATGTAGTTGGTTGAATATGCAATTAATCAAAACAGCCATTTGTGTAAGTGATAGAAAAACAAGTCAAACAAAACGATTATGTTTGTATTTGACACAAACTGTAGTTGTCTGTCACATTGTATTACACCCTCTCAGAAATTCTTGTTTGGATTTAAATGCTTCTGTTCTGTTCTGTCTCAGCAATAACCGTAATTATTATGACACTATTAGTAGTTCCAGGTTCGCATGACCTGGGTGTATACTTTAGCCTTTTAGTGTTTAGTAAAATTATTTTTATCTTTCTAGATAACATTTTCTTGACCATATGTATACTTTACAGCAAAACCCTGGTATTTTGTTAGAACTTTTGATTATTAATTAGTCTCGAAAGAAATAGCCTAATTTTCATAGTGAATGAGGATGAAATGTGAATTGATGATACAGTTTTATTTTCCACTACAAATACTGCTTACAGATGTGCAAAATGAAACATAAAGTAGATATTGTTATAAATAAAACAATACTGAAAAACAGTAACATGGAATTTTTATGTGCAATTGCCAATGTATTTGTATACACACCACAAAAGTCAATGTAATGGCAGCCAACACAGTTGGGTAACACATATACTGTCGGCTGCCATTCCATTGACTTTTGGTCTGTCCCCCAACCAAGAGTTCCGTTGGGGGACATTAAGAAACTCCTTAATTGCCAATGTATTTGTATACACTCTGAACTGAATATCAAAAAATAGAGAGCAAGATGACTCGTCATACTTATAAAACTGTACTATGTATATTAGTCCTGTATATTAGTACTAAAACAAATCTATAGAACCATTAGATTAGATGCTACTATTGGTCATACCGACAGAAGTAGGGGGTAAAACCAGGGTAAGACATCATTAAAATATTGTCATAAAACGTATATTTATTATTTATCAGTGATCATTCTGATGTAAGGACGTTTTTACTTCAAATTGTATTTCTGTTCTTAATTTGATCTAAAAACGATTAATACGAGTATTCAAGTATTCCTGCTAACTAAAAACTGATTTACTCAAGCAGTCCCAATCCCAACTCGGAATTTTAGACACGAAAACCCAATGTTTTATCGTATGAGTACCAGACTGGACTTTCATTTTCACTGAACATATTCTGAAAACATCTTTAGCGAACTTTAAATATGTTTTTGGCAACCATATATACATCTACCCGGTCACCCGGTGTTTTTGGCAAATTGTTTTCAGTGTTGAGAATACTGGACGTAGGGTTACAGGATTGGTTTCTAAATTCGCAGAAAATGTTAGTCCAAAATCATGATGTGGAACTTTTTTTTTCGATTCCTACTTTGAGATATTACCGGGAAAATAGTAAGACCACAACTTTTATAAAAATATTCTTTAAACTAGCTAAACTTGTCTAAATAAAACACCTTGATATTTGTAGTTTTATGCTTTTACACAACATTGGTATTGAATAACTGCGAGTACCTATTCGTAATATACTTGCATAAAAATTATACAGAATTGCTGTCATTTGTTTATTCAATAGCTGGATGGTAAATAGTTAGAGAAATTAGAACTGCTATTTTTCTGTGTGATACTTAAATCTCAATCGTCATAATGAAGGAAATGTTTCCCTGTGCGTTCATTGTCGATGAACTCATCTTCCAAATCCGCAATTGACAATAACTGTAAGTTTAATTAAACATGATTAAACATTATATTATTGATACATTAACCATAATGATTGTATGTATCTCATTAATCTCATTATTAAAGTGACCGTCTATTCGAACATAACTTAGGTGCGATTTAATTTTGGACGCTACTGATATTACAACCTATTATCAATTATTACTGCTAGATCGCTAACATCTACCACCAAACTTGATTTTAGTTTCAATTACCTGGAGTTTAGCTAACCAGTTTTGTTCTTGTTCGACTGAGGGATCCACAATTTCTTTCAATTCTGGACCATCCGTATCGTGTTCGTTTAGGCACGAAGGTGACACGACAGGAGCAAAGCACCTTCCTAAGAGTTTAAGACCATCGCCTATGTATATATTTTCCGATTTCCCTCTGTAAGGCAAGTAAAAGGATGCAGTTTTCAAGAAAAGCCTATAAACCCCAGAAAATAATGATTTTGGAAAATTACTTTGCTGTGCAAATGGCTGTTGCCCCCGGCCAAATGTTTGAATGTACTCCTGAGACTTGGAAATCCTTAAATATGGTTAAAGACGCCCTAGGAGTCCAGGCTGTCTTGACCACATTGGATTGATCTTCCACTAACGACTGAAAGAGCATAGGACCGATTTCTTTTTGGGAATCCGCATCTTCCCCTTCATCTTCCTCGTCATCGTAGTCACTATCGTCATCTTCTCCCATAATTTTTTTCTTTTCTTGAGACGGTACATGATTCCACCAAACAAATCTTCCTTGTGGTAAAATGTATCCCGTGTGGTGGCACCATAACTCCAAACTTGGGTCCAGTAATGAGGTAATGTTCGGTGGTTCGAATTTCATTGACGGATAAACAGTATCATCTCCTTCTTCTGCGGAATGTAACGATAAATAAAATACTTTGATATTGATCTACATTTGAAAAGATATACAAATATTATACCTCTTTGTTCCTCATCGTCCTCTCCCGATTCTTCTTCGTCATACTCATTATCCTTTCTGGAATCCTGTCCACGGCCCTTGGACATTAGGAAATACCCCTTCGGAGAAACTTGAGCTCCGGCAGTAATTCGAGCGACTAGTGCTCTCAGGTAATGACCTTCTCTCCCAGGAAACTTGGGATATGTCTTCACCTTACCATGAAAGAACATTACACGTTAATTATATCCAGGTTAATGCACTATATAAAGGTAACTACAACATTGCATTTTACAAATATGTATTATTTACTCTGGCATTCAAATTGCCTGTAAGATGCCAACGATTGGTTCGTGAATGATTAATTTGCTGTGGTGTAACCGGCGGAAGAAGAATCCATTTGTCCCCAATATTGTTGCAAACATAAAAGTACCGGCGATTAATTCCATTTCCTTCTGGCTCAGGAGGGATCTCCCGTTCTTCTTCGATAGTTGCGACTGGAAAGTCTGAAATGAGATCTGCTTGATAACCTTCCCATTTAACTTGCTCTGCCATAGCGTCAGGATCATCAAAAGTAAAATTAAGAGCATCCATTGCGGCAGCTACAATTCCTGTCCCTGTCACAGCTTCTGATTTTTTATTGGTTACGGCTTCTTCAGTTGTTTTGTTCATATTGAATGAAGTTGTGAATGTTGTGTTTGCTGGTGTATTTCGAGCGTCCGCAGGTAGTCCAGAACTGCCAAATAAAATTTTTAAGTCATCAAGGGGTTCAATTCTCAATATTTTTTATCAATCATGGAAGAGATTACGTGATTTGATACGCTAGCAGTATATCTGGATCTGTGACAGCTTTTCCAGCTCTCTCGTAAGTGTCACCGGCTCCGGGCAAATTGTCAGTAACATCATCTTCTGTTACTTCAATAACTGATGATGCCTCAGCCATCTTTTTAATTTTTCCGAAATATCTGGTCGTGGTTGATGCTTTCGGCACCTGAATTGGGAGAGACATTACCATTAACCTTTAATTCATTCATTATAATACACTGATTGACTCAATAATATAAAATTACCCAGGTATCTTCAATGACAGCTTTTCGATTTGTTGTTTCCACTTCCAAGATATAGTAATGCTTTTGAGATCCAAAGATTTTTCCAAAGAAGCTAAGCAATCGTTAGTAATAAATAGTATACACCAATTCTACATTGAGAATAAATAATAATATATAAGACTACGATCATGACGATACCGAACACGGTCAATATAAGGACGAGTCATGCAAAATTGACGAAGAGCCAAGGAAAGGCGGAAGGCTTCTTCTCGCTGTAAAGTAACGTTGGCTTGTTCCAAATAGCACATGAATCTTTGAAAACTTGGAAATGCTGCCATTAGCTTTTTCTCCCCTTCAGGTAATTCTTGTTGACTGATGGACCATTCCACGTTTTGCTAATTGACCATACAATATTAAAAGAGCAATTCATGACAATCATTATTGTTTAGTTAATCTATATATATTTATCTATATATTTATATATATATATATCTGTACATAATATAGTGAAGTGAAGTATGGGGCACATTACAATATATTAAATTACCTGCCAATTTCCAACTATCGAAGAAGCATCATTGATCACACTTTTACTGATGTGATAGGAATCATTCAGGTTATCTTTAATCTCTTGAAATCTGTAGCGTTTCACATTAAGGCTGATTTCTTCGACAAAATTTAATGCCCGACTGGGAGCATAGAAATCCAGGGCTTTCACAATTACCTCACCCAAGTGGTCATACCTATTTTAAAAAATATTACATAAGAATGGAATTACTAAACTATAAGATTACTTTTCATGAAAAGCCCGATTCGCTTACAAACTGATCCCAGTTTTCGTGGTCATCTGTTTTAAAAGCTGTTTTGCTCGCATGAACTCGTTGAGTTTGTAACTTTTTGGATTAAATTTCTCTGATGATAGAGTTTTTTCCACTTCTATTCATTGTTTCGGACTTATTATTACAAGCAAGAAGCAACAGTTTTTAGCAAGACAATAATATATAGTAGTAGGTATAATCTAAAAAATATACCCTTCTGAGGATCACAGTCACATGGTTCATCGTCACATTTACATGCTGCTTCCACTGCGTGGAAATTAAAAAAGGGCACAATTTTAGAATTTAGAGTAGGCTTATTTATAATTATTATTTTTATATTTATCTGCTAAATAAATATCCTAAATGCAACCTTTTATTTCATCAGAGGCCAATGTAGGTGGATCGTTACACAGACAAGGGTTGCAACGACATATAAATACCTCTTCCATTTCCTTGTCCTTTTCTGCAGCTAAAATCATGAAACAAATAAACAAATAAGTTGCAATACTTATTTTATAGAATTATAAAAAATTTTAGTCATTCTTTACACACCCATCTTGATATTCGTAGGAGCCAAAATTAAATATTATGCAGTTCAATCAATCAATTCAGAAACTCAAAACAGTAAAATGCAAAAAGTTACTTCT
>JABASH010000970.1:0-30879 GCA_019776445.1 Tomocerus maximus
TTGAAACTACAGGACATTGGTATAATGATATGCATGATATATTATTACATTCATGATTCATCATCCTAAATAAGAATTATGTATAAGCACAGTTTGGTAATTGGACACATAGTTTGGACAATTGCAAATTAGACTCGGCTGCTGCGTTTTCGATTACAGATTTTGGTGGTATTTATTAAGGCATTATCTAAATTCTATGGTTTGATTTTGTTGACGAATGAGTAACTACTCTCCGCTACCAGTAACAGTCATGACAGTCAAACATAATAATAAATATAAAATTAGTAGTAAGTAGTAACATTTAATACAAATCTTATTGATATTTATAAACAACATCCCGTTTGGTTTGGCATCACAAGTAAAATATGAGACATTCTAGAAATCCTTGGTAAGATCGAGGTTTGAAGTCCCTAAAGCATGCCACTATGAATACAAGTTAAAACGATCTGTAATTGTGTGCGATGGTGATAGCCTAGTGGTTATGGTACTGCATCAGTTAAAGGAGGATGTATGTTCGAATCCTACTGCGGTCATCCCAGTATTATTAGCGAGCCAACTTGCGGTGTTTTTATCCTGCAGTAGCTAGACAGAATTCTGTATAGTGAACACATAAGCGCTTTTCGGATGACTATGACATTCGACGAGGGCACTGGTAGACCAGATTGGAGATTGATCAACTTGCAGTGTATCTAACTGCACCAGCTCGATCTAAATGAGCGCAATCGGAAGGACCATTAGACCAGATTGGCCACTGGTCTACTTGCAGTATATCTAACTGCAGCAGCTCGACGCATATGAGCGCCAGCACCTTCGGAAGTTAGATTGATATTCGATGAGGGTACTGGTAGACCCGATCTGACGACGACCGTATAGCTTAATGGTAAAGCAACCTTCTGATTTGTAAAAGTCACCATTGAACTTTTTGGTCATTTTCATGTGGAAATCCTGTCAACGCTGTCAGAATAGTATGAAACCTCTCTTAGTGCAAACACAGTCGTATAAAGTGTAATAATAAACATTGCCATTTTTGTCTGTGCAGGTTGGCTTGGCTCCATGTCCATTGGAGTGTCATTGTTCCTGTCACCTCTGTGGGTCTCAATATGCAAGAGGAAAAGCACTCAGTCTTGCTGCAGTATTCGGAGGACTGATTGCATCCCTGGGATGTCTGTTCACTTCCTTTGCCTCACAATTTCATCAACTTATTTTAAGTTATGGAGCATTTTTAGGTTTGTTTACTCAGAAATTATTCAGTGACACTGAAAACATTGCCATTGACCTATACGAAAGTTGCAATCCGGTTTTGGTGTATACAGCGTTAATCGTGCCAATACTGCATCGTTAATTTCAGGTGTTGGAGTTGGTTTGACTCGAGACGCGTCATCATTAATGGTTGGTCAGTATTTCAAAAGAAAACGAGAACTAGTTGAAATAGTTGTTGTGGCTGGATCGGGTATTGGCATTCTACTCATGTCTATTTCAATCGATAAAGCTATAAGGTGAGCACAATGTCAATGTTCCTCCCTTTTGACGATTCATACCCAAACAGATAAATAATGGAAGAAACCTGTAGGAAAGTTTAGTTTTAAATGCATATAAAAATGGTTTACGATTGAAAAAAACCCATAAATATTTCTTGTCATCATTGTTTTAACTTTTCACATAAAACTTGGTTTTAATTACAGAATGCTAGAATAATTCTGAATGCTGAGATGTTGTTGTTTGTAATTTATGTGTGTAGAATATACAAAATACTAATTCTCAATTTTATGAGATTCCTACAATACTTATGTAGAAAGCGCATGTAATAAAGTACCAACAGTTCAATGGTGTTAATTGGAATAGGTATTATGTGAAAATGTGAGTACATAAAGATTGGCTAAGCTTCTATAAGCTGATTGCTGTATCATAAAACTTTACAGTCCATAAAGAGCACGTATGGTATGAATAATTTTGGTTGTTATGAATGTGGGAATTGCGGGATAGTTTAGTACTTATGCATAGAAAACGGTATTAGATAGAGTTGGTGAAGATATGGAGTGAGCAGGTTATAAACGAGATAAATAACCAAGAAAGCCGTTAACACATTTTGAAGTGTGTTGAAATGAGTTTAGTTAGTTAAGACATTGCGGGTCTATCTATCTACTCAATTGGCAATTGCATTTGCAATAGTGCACATTTCCCGAGATAAGTGATAGTTTTAGTTAGGTGTATCTATGAATAGAGGATTGTGCAGGACAGGACGTTATATTTATCTGTTATGTTCTGTAGTGTCTGCGTGTATGTAATGTGATGAATGAAATTGTTTTATGTCATTTGGCTCGTATCGTAGCTCATTCGGCTGGCGCCTGGGTCTACAGGCTGTAACGGGTTCCTTGTTCCTTACATTTTTCTTGGGAACTTGTTATCGCTCTGCATCTCTTTATCATCCACAAAGAAGAGCCATTCTTCATCTGAAAAACCAAAAGAGAAAAGTATTGCTATTCTATTTCTGTTACTTACGACTAAATTTATTACTCAATTTCTAATGGATTTCTATCGATGAAATAACTTACGTTTCTGTTTGTATGCCTTTTGTTTTCCAAATATTAATTTCGTAATTACCCATATCGTTTACATGTGAAGGTGAAGGAAAAGGAAAAACGGGACGACAAACCTCCGTTTATGGACTTTACCTGTTTACGCAGTAAAACCTTACAAATTCTTCTCCTTTCTTGTGCTTTCACTGCCTTTGGCATCAATACTCCTTTGTTCTACTTGGTACAGTGTTTTACTTTTTAAGAACAACTAAACGTAATTAAATATTAAATGTGATTCATCTAATCTATTTTTTATGAAATAGGCTGCTGAATGTGCCGAGGAAAAAGTTGAGAGTTTCTCTTTGGTTTTACTACATATTTATGTGGGAACATCTTGGATCATCGGGTGCTTTCTGTTTGGTCTAATTGTTGTTCAAAAAAATCAAGAGTGTCGCGTTTCTAAACAATACTTATGTCAGGTAAGTTACTTTACTAATCAAATTCTCTGGAATTCAATGCAATGAATAGATTCATGATTTATCGCACGAAGTCGCGTAAATAGTTGTGTTTTTCTGAAATTTTTTTAGATGGCAAGCGTGATATGTGGGATCTCAATAGTGGCTCTGACAGCAGTCCAGGCTTTTGGTGGTTTGGTGATATTTGCCTGGGTGTATGGATTCTCTCTGGGAGGTTACAACTACGCTCTGAAAGTGTACACTTATGAAAGAGTGAGGGCTCGCCATTTTCCCAGAGCTTGGTCTTTCATTCAATGGTCTCAGGCATTACCTTTGGTCATTGGCGTACCCCTAACAGGTCTGAATAAAAAAAGTATTCTAGGATAGTCTCTTTTTACAAGATGTCTTAATATATGGAGAGTATATAAAGGTGGAAACAGTCTATTAACACGAATGTTTACTTATGCCATGTTTTAATGATGCAGGTCACATGAATAAAGAACTGGGATGGAAGTCCGGTTACTACATGTCAGCTCTGGCTGTATTTATTGGTACAGCTTTCTTGTTCCTAACTGACGTGCGAAGACGGCGGCTTTCTAGAAGGAAAACTCAGAATAGTTCCATGAAAACGTAAGATATTCCGCTGTGATTTAAAATGCCAGATCAGTACAGGAGGCGTTACTTACTGATAATATTTTACACCTTGAGATATTATGCTTTGATTACTTAACAGAGATTTAATGATCATGCAAAGTAATTTATGACTTTATTTAACCATTGTTATTCATTTGATGTACTTTATTGTGAATATTCAGGAATGAAACGGCAGAGAGTGTACAATCGCCAAAAATGCGTCGTCTGTCATTTGCGTTTCCAGTGGAGCAAATGTCTCCGCAGTCTAAGCACGATTCGGGAGATGGTCAAGGTGGAGGACTTGACCCGTCTATGCTAGCCAAAGAATTAACATGTATTTCTGAAGAAGGTTTAGCAGACATGGACTTCCAGGTATTTAAACAAGTTGTACTAACTAATAAAGAAATGGGGCAGAGACAGCAGTAAATTTGTGTCAGAATCTCTACTGAAAGTTTTCCTTCTTTTCAGGACATTTACTTTGAAGAATGGGCGGAATACTTCGGAGACTGCATCACATCCTGCAATAAAGTAGAAAACTGTCTCGTATCAGAGTATGACCCAGACTACGCTGTACTTGTTGAAAGAAGAGCCAGACGATGGTCGGCAGCAAGACCAAGTTTTGCTCATCAAGCCCATGCAGGGATTGGAGCTACGGCTGCGGCTCTCGCTGGAGGAGTCGTCGGCGTTGGGACTCATACAACTCACTTTTTATCTCCACACCTTCATCCCCCCGCCAGCTCTCCTCATTTGCATGTTAATTCAAGCAATCCGAACATCGCTGCGAGTTCTAGTGGCAGAAGCAGCCCAACTATTCCCAATGGCGAAAATAATAGCACCTCTAGCACTGCAGAACCTCATCGTCCTCCCGGCAGTAGTTCTCCAAGAGAAATACCTGTTTTTAGAAATCATCCTTGGAATGCAAACCGATCAGCTCCCCCGCCGAGATCAATCACAGTCATTGATGAAGCTTCTGTTTAGATTACTATTATATACGACCACCATTTCTAATTTACAATTGCCATTCGACTACACAGTGTCGTTAACAAGTCTGGATACTATCTGTCTATTAAATATTATATGTGCCCTGCTTACGGAAATTTATCGATCCCATTGAATTTATTGCCCTGTTACTTTTAAAGCAACTTTTGTTTTACAATTGCGTATTTAAATACTTTTGTCCAATTTGCATTTGTAGTTCATTTGTGCAATTTATTACATATAGGTATAGGTACAAACTATTTACATGTAGCCAGTATCTCGTACAATTGTTTTTTTGTAGTAAATGTTTCTAATATCCATTCAGACAATTATTAAAGTAAAAGGAACCTGTTATTAGATAAATGAAAACCATTACTAAATACTATAAAAATTGTATAAGGTTTCAAGTATTATTTCTTTGTAATTAATACACCTAGGTAAATTGTTTCCATTTTTACTAGTCAAAAAAACATTCGTACTAATAATATGTGCTTTTTGTGTATTTACCTGTGGTTTTGTACGTAATTGTTATGCTAATCAGCTTAATATTTGAAAAATTCTTCCACTAAATTTTTGAAGATTACACAAGGGAAAATTAATAAATGTGCAGAGAATAAATAAATATAAATATAGTACAGAACATAGGGAATGAAACAATTTAGTTTGCTACTACATGTATAGTATTTATATATGTATCTAACAAAAATGTGATGATCTCGATTGTCTAAAGTGTAGTGTACCATGACAGACAATAATATTATGCGTAGGGAAATAGTGTACATTAGATTAGCATGACTTGTCTACAAGGGCTTCTCATTGAATACACAAATACATATATTGTAAATAGATGAATGAGGCTTCGTCATATTTGTTCTATGAAATCTTCTATAAGAAAATTCATTGTTATAGTGCTTTATAACTTTAAGAGACCCTATGCTTTAATTATGATTTACGAGTAGTATTAAAATACCTTTACATTGTCACACTCAAGTCAGTTGCTACTTATTACTATTTATTGTTGAAGTTAAATAAGATTATGTACATGTATACTTTAAAGTTCAAATAAAGTAGTTTTGCTCCAAATTGGCCTTTCTATAGTGTAATTGGTCTTTTTTCATTCACATTCGATAGAAATAATTATTATTCTAGCTACAACATTTTTTCTTTAAAGCTAATGAACCCTTGATAACATTATAATTATTATAATTATTCCAAACTTAAACAAACATACTTGACATTTTTAGTTAGGACAAACAAATACATTATAATGAACTGACATTCAAAACCACAACTTCGTACATACAATGATACATATAATATTAGAGTTAGTAACATGCTGAAACGATGAAGATATGGACTACGCTACACTTAGCACCGATTTAGTGTGGAAAGATGTACTGAGTTTCTCATGCCATCTCATATCTTGAAAATACAATAGTGCAAGCAAGGACAAGGAAGTCTTGGGCCAGAAAGATAGAGTGAAGATACCAACAAAGAAACTTGTATTTTTATCCATAGCATTTGGGACAGTATTTACAGTATATTTATTCCAGGGTCCTTGGTATTTACCTAATAGTAACTTTTTAAGGTAAATGACCAAAGCGAGGTAATTTACTAAATGACATTTGTGTTTCATTTTGTGTTTGTAGTTTTCTATAGTTCTATTAAGTATATAAAAGTGAATCTCAGCGTGAATGTGACATTACATAATGTATAGATGTCATATTTTATTATTCTTTAGCAGAGATTGGATGGAAGTGATGTGGATGTAGGTGACAATGATGCAAATAATATGGCCATTACATTGTAACTTGGCTACTACTTTATTATCAAAACTTACCCTTCTTCTCAAATATCTATCAAATGAATTATTACCAACATTAAATTCGTAGTAAAGCATTGATTTCTACTGGAATACTGGATACTTTGAATACTCAAATGCGGTACTAATCAACACGGATAAAAGGTAAAGTTGACTACATTTTACGGAAATAGGGTCCTAACCCTGCAGGGTTAGGTAGGTGGGTGTCTTAAAAGCATTTTATGTTAGAAACAAGTTACAATGCTGAAAAATTATCAAATCTCCATTGATTATTTTAGATTCGATATTTTATAAAACGACATTATTTGGATCTTTCAATAGAATTTACATTCTTGAAACAGAAACTTTTAAGTATGCTTCTATAGTACCTATAGAGCCTCTTGGATTTCACCCTTTCAGTAAAATTGGAAATAATTTATGCTTCCATGCTAGTAAGTACTCAAAAAAATATTGTTGTTAATTGGCTAGAATTGTAACCTGTGTATGCAAATATTATAAGAATGTGATGCGGCTACTGATTATGATAATGAGGTATTGAACACATTTTAGTTGGAATATTTACGAAATACTTATCACATTCCTTTTATTTAACTGTATAGTTACCCAGCATGTTATATTTGGAACTTGAGATGGAATAAATTAGACAATATATTTTGTTTTTAAAATTATATCGTAATTACGATCCCTAACCAATGAGTCCAGCGTGTCCAGCATATCCTAATCCAGCGTGAGCAACAGCGACCTGTTTTTCAGAAAAGAAGCTAAAATTAGCACGATAAAATTCAACGGACCATTTCTATTATGGAAATATCAAAGAATATATCTTACTGGGGCAGCATGAGCAACTTGCTTGACAGCAACGGCTGGTGGGGAACGGTTGACAACAGCGTTGAATCCGTTGACGGCATCGGCGGTGTAGGTGACGGTACGGACGGAACCATCGGGTTCAACAAGGGAGTATTGTCCTAAAGAAATTAATAGGAAAATTATAATTTTCGCTTGATTACACATTTGAAATGGGAATTTATTTTCCCCCATTTACCTTGGACGAGATCTCCATCACGGGATTCGGATTGTTGTTTTTGATCTCCGGTAAGACCATCAGAAACGGAGTATCCGTAGTTGTATTGTGGATGAGGATCGTATGGTTCGGGTTGAACAGCGACGGCAGCTATAAATAGATTTTCCATGAAATTATGTCCAGGCTGTCTTAAAATTCAAAGGAAAAAATAAATATTGATGAGTGAAAACTTACCCTTAACAACTGGGGCGGCATATCCTAATCCAGCATATCCGACAGCTGGGCCAACAACACCGGCGCTGGCAGCAGCGGCGAAAGCGATGATAGCAACAATCTGTTTCGAAAAAGAAAATTATTAAAACTCACGAACAAATGAATTTTGGGGAAATTGCACGGAAGTTTTTGAGAATTGTTGTTAGATAATCACTGAGAAAAACGCCCACCTTGATCATTTTGATGGATCTGGTAAATGAAACGAAGAACAGTGAATACAGTGTCTACAAGTTGCAATTTGAAACAAGAGTGACTCCCACAGAAAAGAGTTGAGTATTTATAGGAATATTTTTTCGTGAAAGTAACCTTAAGAATATTGACCATAGTCCATAGTTGCTATATAGATTCCATATTGAATAGAGCCGTTCGAATCGAATGTCTGTAGAGGTGCTAGCATAAGTTAATTTGTCTAACTATTGTTTGAAATCAAATCTGATACTCGATACACTAGGAATGGCTGGATGTCAGTTGTGTACATTGGGTAGATCGTCTGTGATATGCCCCATGTATAATTGTGTGAGGCTATAAAAGAATAACTCTAATTCTAACAGTGTCTTTGATGTAAGAGATTGGATATTACAGAACAGTGCAGACAGGACGTGTAAAATAGACAGATCTCCTTTGGGTTTGGTCGGTTTAGTAGGTATAGTGTGGTAGCATTTATTTCATTGTTTGTTGTTATGATGTATGCAGTCATGTACTGCTAAATTATGAACAAGAAAATAAACAAAAATACACATGCAATTTTTCATCACGTACATGAGTAAGACCACATGTTAGAACATTGTAAGGGTTATGTGTAACAAAAATATATTAAAAATGCACATATTTTTTAAAATAAGCACATGTATACCTACCTGTATGCTAAATATGTAAAAGTTACTCTACATCTTGGGTATTTGTACACAAGTAGGTAGATGCGATTTGTTTATAGATGAAAAAGGCAATGGCAATGACTCAGAAATGCTAATCAAACCACAGGAATATATATTTTTAGTCGAGTGAGCACATTCAATCTTGTTTATAGGTAAACTGCATTGGGATATGGTGGGAATGTAGTTTCTTGTAAAGCGTAATGTAGTTGGCAGGGATAATGCGAGAATAGATACAAGATAAGTAAGGGCTGGTCAGTCTTGACTTGCCCACTGTGTAATCAATGGTTTGGTTTGGTGAGTTATCTTTACATCTTGTGTCCTTTGGAGCTGCATTGTATGTGGAAGAATGGGTGCAATGCATATTAATTGATTGAGTGTTTGTATTTATTGTAGTAGGTAGCCGTGTACATGTAATCTCTGTTTGTATCTCATGTCTGCAGTCTCTCAGTATTGAGGTGAAGTGAATGCATTTTACTATTTGTTAATGCTCCAATTTGATCTGATGGACGACAGCATGTCATTTCTAATTTGACAGCTAAATGCACCTAAAGAGACACTCTCAAAATCACTAAAGGAGTTCCCACAAATGTTCCCCGTTTACCCATTCGTTATGCTTATTAATTATCTTTGCATCCACCCCATATACTATCTTGTAATAGGTGCCATTTAAAAAGCTACTTTTCACTACCATTATGTAGTTTTGGCATTCAATTTCTCATCTTTTTCATGCGATAATGGAGTTTCCATCTTTCAAGTTCATTTGCACTCTCAAGCCTATAATTTTCTTCATTTCTATTTACTCAGGCAGCAAAGGAAGTGTGTTTCTCAATTGTAGATAGGTACACACATTTTTCTTACCTTGTACCTATGGGTAGCTAGAAGGTAGGCATAGCTTTTCCAATGCTATCAAGGAACACAAAGGAAGATACCAAATAGATACCCAATAAATACATTAAACTTAATCATCGAACAATGCAACGATGAGGATCCTATTGTCTCGCCGATCAGTAAATACCAAATTCGAATAACAACCTCTACTAGATAAACTTGCAAATCTTGCTAATCTTGTTATGTGAGCTATGGCTAGTCTGTGTCTACTTTGCTAGCCGGCACATAGTAAAAGGTGTACAGAGTTGCTTATAAGAAAAATACAGACAATGCATATAGTTATACCAAAAATATGCGACGCAGCGTGATGAGCTCAATGTCATTCTGAAGACCACTGCTAAGTGTACACACGGCATAATTACGAAAACAATGAGACATTAAATGAGGAATAATTAACAGAAATACACATTATGCACCTATATAAGTACTTCTTTGCATTTCTATAATTATTTCCTATATTATACGATTTTGCGAAATACTCATTTAATAAAAATAAAATTGCATATGTAAATGTGTACACACTTTGTACCTTACAATACTTTTGGGATGATTCTGCTCAAAATACATTATATGGGTTATTATTACACAGTAATAGGTACGTTAACTATGGGCCATGGGCGATGTTATATATCGACTTGTTTGGCTTCTTGTCTTCCTATAGGTACTACTATATGTAAGTAAAATTATGCTATGCATTTTTGCAACTGTTAAGGTCCAAATACTAAGACAAGTATTTGTATAGTACAGATAGATACATTAATTTAAACATACATAAAGATATTATTAGCCCACGACAATGAGTTGAGTTGTGTATAGTTCTGTCTTTGTATTCATTCAGTGCAACGAAGCGAACAATTGTAATTTCATATCTTTCCCATCACAAAAGCAGATGATTTTTGTAGCTTGTGTAATACAGGTATTCATTCCGGAGATAAATACTGTAATCTATGCTAAATTGAGATATAATAGAGTTTTTAAATTCGTTAGACAAGTTTAAGAACAATGGCATTTTTTTTCTACTCTGACTACTATTTTAAGGTAGCCGAAAGTCAAAGTTATTTATGTAAACTATGTCTAACTACTAGGAAATGAATTATTATGTTCTAGAGGATTGCTATAATGAGACAGGCTGGGACTAAATAAAATTGAAAAACTAATCTGTTGCTGCTATCACATTTTTTGTCAAACTGATGAATTAATCTTTGCGGAAACACATGAATATGATTTAGTCTTTACTTTGCTTCTGCAAGCGGTTCTTCAGCTTTCTGACTGGCAAACTTTGAAATATTATTGATTCTAAAGTTGTTAAAAGTACTACAGTGGAGCAGTGCAGTGGGCATATATTGTGATTACATTTTAATAATTGATCAACAGAAGTAATAATATATATAGGTACACTTATCTGTTCTAACTGCAGATTTTTTCAAGAAAATACTCGTGTTCTAAAAACACAAGAAATCCAATCAGGACATTGATCGCATAAAAAGCAGGTAATTACAGCTAATCACAGTTTATTCAAAAACATTCTCCAATCACCTTTTTACTATTTTCGATAGCTATCTTACTAATTTTATGCAAAGGCATACCTACCTTAAGTACTAATGAGCCTGAGCTATCTCTAAAAATATGTAATTACCAGTGAAAATAAGTTGCAATAGTGCAAACACAAACTGTCCCAACTTGCAGTGCAGCAATTACATAAAACAATTACACTACATCAAACAATTAAATACTTATATCGCTGCTAACCAATAGCGAGTACCATACAACTTTTCATAAATCTCATATATTCCTATCCATTAGCAATAACAACTCTGAAATACAAACATCTTCTTACTGTTGACAATCTGTACATTTTCTTACAAATAATGCCCATTAGTAATTGTTCATATTGAGACACGGGAAAACGTGATTATTACGCTATTATTATGTTTTAGAAATTAAATTGGTAGGTACAGCTGAGTTTCTATCACTTGTCCAGTACACATACATATCACTCGGTTTACTCTATCAAAAACAACCTGTGACAGTGGTAAGTTAATGTTAGGTCTATAAATGTGTTTGTCATTCTGGAGTCATACTTGATATTTAACTGAGATACATTTATGGACTACATGAAAATGTAGGTCTGTAGAAAGATTTTACTGTTTCTGAGCTAAAAATGTAATGGAATGTTTTGTTGTATAGAATGTAGCATTATAGAATTTTTGTTAATGAGGAATGATTGGGTAAACAGAGTGATGTAAAATATAATTCTGCAATTTTATTTCCTTAATGCACATAGTCAAGAATATCATTTTAGAAAACAAAGTACAGTAGTCGTAACAAGTAAGATTACATAAATAACCAACAGAAACAGAACAGTCATCAAATACAAGTTGCACACCCAAGAAATTTGCCTTACGAAACTAGAAGAAAACAATAAGCAAAAAGTTGACCACACACAAAGATATAGAAGCGCTCAAGTCAGACTTAGAGTAGTAAGTTTTACAAATAGGAGGTACCATGTAGTTATATATACATAAATATCAGACAGAAAGTATCGTATCAAAAAGGGGAGATAAAATGGATATATATCAGTGTATAAGGGAAGGGGAAAGTTAATTTGTACATTTCGATCAATTAAACATTTTGGATTATGATACAAATTTAAATACAAATGCTAATTTCTGAATGTATTATTTAGTGATGGTAGAGTGCGGGTTGATGAGCGTAGGCAATTCCTTGCTGGGCGTAGACTGGGGCATGGTGGACGGCCTTAACTACTGGCTGGACGGCCTTAACGACAGTTGGGGCAGATCGGTCGACAACAGCGTTGAATCCGTTGATGGGATCGGCGGTGTAGGTGACGGTACGAACGGAACCATCGGGTTCAACAAGGGAGTAGGATCCTAAGAATAAAAAATGGTTAGTTTTGGTTTTTGCTAAGGAAAATTTGTTTTTTTTTAAACAGGAATACTTACCTTGAACAACATCTCCGTCACGGGACTCATGAGCTTGCTTTTGATCTCCGGTCAAACCATCAGCGACAGAGTAGCCGTAGTTGTATTGTGGATGGGGATCGTATGGCTCTGGTGCAACAGCTAGACAAATCAGAAAACAATTATTAAACAGATCAAACCAAAAGTGCAAATTTTTAGAAAATGTTATTGATAGAATTATAATTACCCTTTACGACAGCAGCTTGTTTCAAGAGGGGTTGGGCATAGGCCAATTGGGGTTGATGGTAAGCTACTGGAGCAGCTCCATAGGTGATGGCTCCAGCAGAAGCATAGCCAACAATGGCCAACAAAGACACAATCTAAGAGGAAAATGAAAATATTGTAAAATTTTGAAAGAATTGCTTTCCGAGAATCAATTTTAGTGTAAAAAGAATTTGAAACAGTTAAATTTTATGAATTCTGATCGAACATGTTAGTATAAACAAACACAGTGGTCAAGATTGGTAACAAATATTTTCTACATGTGTGGACAATTCTTTTGCAAAATATTTGATTCTTGGCAGTAGTAAACGGAATAAATAATGAGGTATTACCTTCATCATATTGAAGCAAAAAACTGAGAAGGATTTATGAGTGATATTTATTGTGGTGATCACAATTGAAGCAGTTCTATTGGAATGACACCCTTTGGATCGCTAACGAGTATTTATACAAAATATTTTCGTGAAAGTAACCTTAGCTGAGAGCATATACGGAATTTATGGTTATGTGTAAAAAATATCATCACCATAATATGAACATATGAAATTCGCCAGGGCACATCACATGAGATACCTTAAGAAGTTCTACAAAGCCATAAGCAAAAGGTCCATGTGATATAAATGGTCTTTAAGGTAACAAAAGATATATCGAATGTGGTATCAACACTCGGATAATCTACAGTATCAAAAGATCACAAATATATCGTAGTGGAGTAGTAAATAAGTAGGTATTGCATATTGCTCGGAATTTATTATGACGTAGTCATATGATTATATAATGTACATCACACTGACTCCATTTGGAACGGCCTATCTATTTGAGCATAAAAACACAAGTAGAATCCACCTACTACTACCTTACTGTATGAGAAGTGCACTACGGCACATGTCTTCCCCATTTTCTTGAGCACACTCGATTCCTATCAACTCGTCTCACGTAGTAAAATTTGAAACGTGCCAAGTTGTGTGGAAGTGCAAAATCGACGAGACCAAAGACAGACGAAATCTTACCTTAGTCATTCTGGTATAGTAAACAGTGTGAGAAAAGTAGGAGGGAAGGCATTGATACTGTTTTCCTATAGCAATTTCTATATGGCATTGGTCCTAAAAAAATTCGCATGTGAGTATAGAGTCGTTGATATCAGTTGGGATCAGATAGTATACCGTTGTTGATTGTATGTAGATAAGAGGACGAAAAAAGACGCGACGACTGTTTGGCCAGCAGCAGCGGCCCGCCTAACCTATTTTATTAGGATACTACAAACTACAAGGCGATTTAGGTCTCAGGATCTTGAATCTCGAACAGTTACCTATTTCTATTGATACTGTAAAAATTAGCTAGCCTTTTCTTCAATGTTTAGTATTTTACTATCCTGTGGCAAACATCATGCCTAGCCTCCTGTTTTGTTTTACGTTGTAGTATGACTTTGGATTTTGGCCATCAAGTCCAAAGAAACCAATACATTATGTAATGTTCGTATGTAAATTTTACGACTGAGTGTGTGAACTGTGAGGGAATTTATCGACAGAAAGCTTCTTGTGTATTAAAATCAAATCGAAAGTCATTTCGTTTCCCTTCAATGAGAGTCTGTGTTTCATTTTACTTTCAGTATGTGCCCACAGCAGCACACTTTTGGACTTTGTTGCAAGACTTGCGTTTTCTGGTGCATGAATTTAGTAGCCACTTTTGTTTGCATTGATATTGTGTATAAAACATTGCTAATCTTTTAATAAGTATGTGTGTAGATGTGTAAGTCTTTGTATTGTACTTACTAAATACAATGACTGAGTGACTGATGGAATGAATAAATTATTGTGCTCCTTTGCCTATAGGTTACTCTGCACATAGGCTAAACACCTTATTTATTTTTGACGAGAGAGGCCGAGCCGCACCTATTTGCTACAAACAATTTGACCCACCGCACCAAAATTTTTTTTATTCTTTTGTTTTGCTCCACGATTGATTTGAAAGAAAACCAAATGGGAATGAGTACACTCTTTATCTTTCTCTAGACATCCTTTTATTACTCTTTCTGTAATACCTATGATGATTTAAAACGTTCGATTCGTACTTTCAGTCATTCACTTTCAGTATCCCAAGCAGAATCATTACAACAATTATTTATCTTGTTATATAACACATTTTTATTGTAATCTACCATATTAGACTGAGTAAATAGGCACAGAGAAACAACCACTTACTACCATTCTATCAATTAACGGACGATAAAACGATTCGCGTGCGGCTATTATCTGCTCTGCATCTGCATCAAACAAAAAAAATTATGTTGCCTATTATGTAAGTACATTTAGAGTTAAGGTAGCTACTATTTTTTGTTCCTATTAAATAGTACGACTGATGAACTCATTCCAATGACTCAGAGAAAGAATATCGATCCAATGCTCCAATTTCAGTTATTCAACGTAATAAATTAGTTCAGCTAACAATCAAATGATCAACATTCGAGATTATAATCAGTGCGGTGCAAGTTTCTAGGCAAAATCATGATTTCAGTAATTTAACTGTCTATTTTTAAGGATTTATGATGATTAAATTAAGGATCTGTAATGCAAATGGGAATCGCATCGTTTTCTTTTGCCTTTAAGCCTTAAGAACAGCTAAATGTAATAAGCAAGAAAACCACAATTACACCTGTTGTGTCTAAAGAGGTGTACTGTCCGTCTATTTCTACCTATCTGCATGCATCCAGATATCCATAACACACATTAATTATCACAGGGTTCTTTTGAATTACAAATTACGTAGATTGCACTTTAGACAGCTTTGTAAAATGTTGTTGAAATAATAAATATCACTCTATATGACCTATTATCATAATACATTTTAAATCTAAAGGATGATAATTTTAAAGGTCAAAGTTGCTCATCCAAGGTATTTACGGCTTCGCAAAAGATATTCCAATCTATTTCATTGTGATTAAAAATAATATGATATATATGTAAAACATGAAAGGGG
Organism: Tomocerus maximus; assembly: GCA_019776445.1. Taxonomy (NCBI): domain Eukaryota; kingdom Metazoa; phylum Arthropoda; class Collembola; order Entomobryomorpha; family Tomoceridae; genus Tomocerus; species Tomocerus maximus. The sequence goes on from JABASH010000970.1 coordinate 15,641, forward strand.
TATTCAAACTATATTAACGTAAAAAATTCAGAAAAATACCAAGATATTCTTATTTATTGAGAGTGTATCAGTTTTATTGCTTAATACTGACTACTGACTTAAATTATTTTCTAGTACTGAAAAAGAAACTATATTTGGAAATCAATATGGTATAGTAGTGTTTAATTGGAGTTCTTTGTGTGCGGTTCTCAGAAGTGCAAAGTAGAAAAAGGCTTGATTGTAATATTGTAATTATAAATAGGCATTAGGTATCTGAGATGTAAATTACACCTTTTTAGTGTTGACATATGCAAGGGATGTGATATAGAGTCCAAATTCGGACAAGATGCAATTTATGGGACATTTCGCATTATGGCAAATATTTTGCAGTGCATTCGCTGTCATGTCAAGTTTTGCTTTGCCCATTGCCGTTGCATTGTAATTGACCCATTTGTCTCATCACCCTATTTCGGCTATAGTTCATTGTGCATAGTAGCCAGCCAAGGAACGAATGAAGGCGAGCTAAGATAAGCTAAGATGTCTTGTCACGGCTGAAGTTACATAAGCACTCTTCTATAAGCAAAACGATAACCATTAAACTTTTTATGTCTTTTAATTTGCTCTCCTGTGTGCACAGTTCATTCAGAAAGGAAAGAGATACCTCATCACTTTATACTACTGGCATATACTTAGCTTTAGCCACTTATTGTAACTTATAGACTTACGTGCCATTCGCAATGTACATTCTCTAATTTGCAATCGAGATCAAGATCCAGAATCCAGTTTTTTATTCTGCGTAGGTAGGTAAGTACAATATTTATCTTTACTTGTAATTACTTAAGTGTTGCTGGTTTGCTTGTTGGTTGGACTTGAATTGAAATGAATTGGATTGAATAATAAAAGTAGACTGGATTCTGTTGCGCTTCATATTGGAACGGTTAATAGTTGCATTCTTTAATATAGTGCATATATGTTTCGACAAGTAGACAGACAGAAGTAAGATGCATTTCGGCATTTGGACTTGATGTTCATTCTAAAATGTAAGGTATGAAAAATAAATGCCTATGTGCAAATAAATTGTGACATATTAGCTAGTGAAGTGATGGGAGGGATGTGCATGCATATGATCTAGTTACTAATTTATTTGACTAAGATTTATATGAACACCCTATATTTACCCTTATCTTCATCTCTTGCACACACCAACATTGGAAAGTGAAACCATAAAGAAAGCGATTTAAATTATTTTGGAGGCTATCTACTCGTTTTAGTATCACAAAGATCCCCTCGCAAACTTCTAATTTACTATTGTAATCGGCATTGCTCGTAAAGGTCTCCTTCACCTTTTGCTACTATTAATCCTAAATTATGAATAAATTGCTGTACAATGATGATAATCATTATAATTATAATTTCCATCACCACTGCAATTCTCAGCTATCTTAACTGACACATCACTGACATGTACATACAATACAACTTGTCATCTCATCCTGATTGCTACAAGCAATGATCAAAGGCAAATTTTCTGCCTAAAATCATGCTATATTTACAAATGGCATTCATTTTTATGTTATTTAATTCTGATGTGACTCGTAGCTAATTAATAAGTATGCATAAACAGAAGCACATAATAGCAAAAATACTGTTACATAAGTCTCTACATCACGACAGCCACCTTGTCTGTTATCTGCCTATTATTTTTATGCAATTGAAATCTCATTTCCTACCATTTTTACCTTAAAAACCCAAACTGTGAAAATTAAGTAATAGATGTATCATTTTATTTCAAATAGAAATCAGAAAAGTCTCCTAGCTCAACAAGCATCCAATATTAGAAAAAAATAATAAATATTAATAAGAATTTTAGTCAAAATGGTATAATAATAAATAATATAAATAAAAGGGTAGTGAATGCAATTACTCGCTAGTTTTATAACATCCCCCCGAGATCACAAAGTCGTCGTTTATCTTCATCCTGACTCTCCGCCAGAATTTTTTGATGGAGACTGCATAATTGATTTTGGCATTGTTCAATGTAGTCTGCAGTGATGTCTTCCTGTTGTTTCTCAATCATTTCCATAGACTGCAAATATTAAAAAGAAATGATCAAATATGCGATATGCGTCCCAAAAAATGAAGTTTTAGGTAGGAACTTTTACAACATTTTGTATAAAAGCGAGTACCTACTATATCATAAATGATCATAATAATAATATTAAGATGGCATTGACAAGATTAAGAATTAGGATTAACTCATACCTGACTGTAATCTTCAAGAATATGTTGTAGACCAACTACTACCTGCTTAACAACTCCGCTTACTTGAGTATGGGACTTTTGGAAACTTTTGACCATTATATCCAGTTTTTGTTGCTGTGAAAAACAACGTAAAATAATATCAGTGTTATAAGGCGAATTTACTTAAATACCAAACGTACTCATTATATTTAGATAATTATTATTGCTGATTATTCTCAATTTTCTAAAGTACTAAATTATTAGATTACTTGAATCTTACGTTTATTGTCTGAAGCTCGTGAACCTTTTCCAAACGTTCAATAACTGCAGAAATATTATCTTTCATTACGTTTATTTTTGCCTGTCTTTCAAAAGTGGTTTTGTCCATATATTTTCCAATTTTTCCAGGAAGTTCTCTTATATCTACACAAAGATGGAAAATTTTTGCATATTTATTAATATTGTAATTATAACAAACTCAGACCTACAAATATCCGAAATAAGCCAAAACAAGTTTAAATATGAAATTCCGTCTCATCACATCACACAAACCTTTAAAATAATCATCTAGTTTTTGCTTCTTTGCAGAAATTCTTGCTCGATACCCATGGCGTATTTTATTCAAAATTAGTGATGCTCCAGGTGTATTTATACCATCATCGACGGGTTTATTGCGTTGACTTGAGCGTAGTTTCGGGGTTTCCGGACAGGCAGGTTCTATGTTTTCTTTGTCAGAAGCGGTGAAGGGCGGAAAATCAATTGACGCATCGTTAGGATTTTTATCCTTATTATTCTTTTTATTCTTTTTTGGAACGATCTTCCGTGCCGTCTTTTTCGAAATTTTAAGGCTCGACAGAACTGACCTAAACTTCTGTGGGCTCTGTTCACTATTCGATACTTCATTGGTATTCTTCCGTGCACGTTTCCTAGTATCCTTAGGTTCTTGGCCAGATTCTTCCGGATTTTTAATTTCTTCGGTAAACTTTTTCCGAATAGGTCCTTTTCTTTGAGTTCCCTGACGTCCCGAACCAGAATCACCGAGCCCAGAGCAATTCATTGTTAAAAAGTAAAAGTTTCCCTAAAATTACAGAAAGATGAAAATGCACAAATCGAGTTAAATCAAAAAAATCCAAAATTTTGTAAAAATACGAAAAACTGCAGAATGAACAGCAAACGGAAGAAGTGGCTGACAGTTTTCAGCTTTTCAGTGCTGTGGTGCTACTGATAAGAATGCTTCTCCATTTTAACCTTTGTTTCGTCTTTGTTCATTCCGTCCGTGCATTATCTATCATGCGCATTACTACGACTTACATTGAAAGTTACACTCAATGGGTATTTCCTGCTTCCAGTGTCACAATGCCCACCAGAAGCTACGATCTATGATTAAATATTCCATGGATTCCTCAATGCTACCCCAGGAATTACATTACAGTATACCATTTTGAATCAGATATACGGAAGTTATTGTTGTAATTGATGTAAATTAGGTTTATCTGATGAAGCTATGTCGATTCAAAACTAGGAAAGTCAAGAACCTGGTCGAATGCCCAATTGTCCGTTATTTGCATTTTCTGGTATTTTAGAGTAGAAATAATTGCAGCAATAATTACGTGAACGTGCATATTAGGAAATCGATTTTCATTGCATGATTGATGTAAGCCTTGTCTATTCCGAATGGTATGGTGGTCAACACTGACTGAGCCTCCTATTAACTTCATTGAGCTGTGTAAGTGTAAATAATTGAATGGAATGCATCACAGTGGGCAAGCAGTAGTTTTCCTGAGGCCTGCTTGCTGTTCAAACATAGGTCTATGGTTATCGGAAAAAATACATCACACAACAGCCATCACGACTGCAAGCAACAAGAATAAAGAAAATGTATTATAAGCACTAAGCACCATATCATTTTGTTGGGCACACACCACATTTATAGAGCTATTATAAGTATACGAATAGGAAATACCTGTTTAATGTTTTGATTGAACTTTCGAAATAGATACCTGTTGCATAATTATTGTTTATTTGAGGTAGCATGCATGCGTTAGTAAATAATAAATTCTAATTCTTCACAGAAAAATAAAATAGTAGTTAAAATGATATGTTTGCTTAAAGTACTCTAATCTAGCCTAAATAAGCTGCATAGTACAAGCATCGAATTGTACAGGAATGTATGGAATATGCAAAAGTTCATTTATGTGATGCACGAGAACCGCATTAGTATTTTGCTAACTGGATTACAACCTTTACTGTTCTCTTTGAATTAAAGCCATGAAATGACACATATGTGGCAGAAATGTTATTAATTTATGGCTCATCCACATGGAATTATGCCTTTTTGGCAATATTACAAATTGGGATAATAAAAAATTGTATGTAAAGCTTACTACCTTATAGACTCTGTGTATAAAGATTCATGATGGGTGGGATAATTATCTACTTTTGTGTACGGAGAATTATTAGGAAATGATTATTGAGTAAGAAGAAAGTAATTGTATGTGACACATGCATATTATGCACATGATATTTAATACTAATAGTGTATAATATCGGCTTGAGCGATACATATATGGTTTTGACACGACTATTAAAGCAGTAGATAAGTAAAGTACTTTTAAGATCCACACAATAAGTTGTTTAAGTTATTTCTCTGAAGTGGCTGCCAACAAAATGTTAGAAATGCCAAGAAGAATTAAAATCGAGACTAGACATGAACCTAAAGAAGGAAATGCATTCATTGCACTTCTTAGAACAGAGATAGAAAATTGCAAATATTACAATACTGTTTAATATTGCAAACAATGTTCCTTTGAATATATCGCATTTTGTACTGTCGTAGCGAGCTGGATTGCGGATTGATACCAATCCTCCATTTTAAATCTTTAAAATATTAATGTAGCCATTTTGGCCTACTTATGATATTGTGTTACATAAGTTCGAATGCGTTATCAGAGCATAAATGAATCAATGGGGAAGGAACGAGGCTTTGATAAAGAGTAATTGAAACAGGATCATGAAGGTATAATTGTGATAATTAAATATTTGAATGAATTTATGACATGTCCACAGGTATTATGGTATTACTGATGATTGATGATGTTCCTATAAATAGAACTAAAGGATGTTTGTGAACTGGATAAAATAAATAGGAATTCAATCTTTTTTCTATAACAAAGTCACAATTACCATGTAGGCATTTATATTTATTAAATATACAGACATATACAAAATGGACTTGTTACTTACTATACTGACTTTACGTTTGTTTTCCTCTAGTCTGCTTTAGCTTCCAATACAGATATTATTATTGCTACAGTACTGCATTGTAGTCTTAGTACATAAACCTCAACTAACCTTTACCCTTTTTCTTTAAACAGTTCATAATAATATTATTTGCTAAAGATTATTACTTACTATGTGTAATTACTGGTAATCTTTTCTGATAATAAATTCGACGACTACAACACTACACCCATCAATTGACGCTGGACATAAGTAAATCTTGCTTATCTCCTACAGACCCTTATCTGTCTTGACAAAAAATTATGTAAATATACAATTCTAATCTGACAATTTATATGTGATACTTAGAATTAACTATAAATGTACACTTGAACTAAGAAACATACAAAACTTTCAAAATTCAGTGGCTGTCCTATAGATACATACCCTTACGATAAAAACATTCCCTTCCATCCCACAAAGATAACAGTTAGACACGGTGGGCATTACATACTTATAAATTGTCCATTTATCTTAATAATACCATCATTATAGTCTGTCTATGAATCAAGCATCCGTATTTACATGCTTTTTTACGGAAACTTAATATATTACAAATAATTTACAATTCTCTCATGCATCATCATATTTGTAGTTCACATATAAAACTATTAGCAGCGAAAATCGCTAACAACATGACATGACTACTTGCACTGTCTGCATGCAATTACAATTTTTGAGTAATTCCAGTATAAAATAATCAATAAATTGTAGCTATATTAGCTTTCCAAGCTTCTCAAATGAGCTGAAATCATTTGGGATGTATAAAATCATAAAAGTGTCACCACGAAATTCATCCACTCGTCATCATTTCACTTTATGCTATTGAATTGATTAACAATCTTATAGTTTACTTGATTTATGAGTTGTAGTAGCATTAGAAATTAGAATCATCCGTACATTTCATAATAGGTAATGTTAAATCACAGCTGACAAATGGGCACAGCCCACCAGCCAATTGTATTACACAATATAAAAGAATCATTTACGCTAATTAATTATGTACGTAGTAGACGCTCGCTTTTCTCAGTAATTTTGAAACACGATTAAGGCAGTGATCGTTATTGAGACAATACTATACTTATATAAAAGATCCGCTATAGTAAAATTATGGAATAATTGACGGCATTTTAAGAGAACTGAACTGAACTTACTCCCAAATTACCGACATAATGTTACAATTGATAAATATAAATTAGAATAAATTATGTAAAAATGTAATTTCTTATCTGTAATTGAGTACAATTGTGTTGCACAACTAAATAGGTATATTAAAATGTGTTACAATCTGTAATCATAGTTATGTTATATATTAAGGAAACTTAATTATCATGATCATTTATTAGGCCTCGGGATTTAAGTAAAGTTTGGTGGAGTACCTTAATAATTTATGGTTACTTGACTTCTACTGCTTTAAACTTATTTCAATTTTTAGTGTATACAATCAAAAACTATTAAGTTATATTGAAACGCTGGCAGTGATAGATCGTTTAAGTTTTGTTACAGGATTTTCATTATCACTGCAAATAGGTTCAACTATAAACGAGACATAAGTTTATGTAGTGTAGCGCATCTTCAATATTATTATTCAGTTTTAAAGCTAAATGGGCCTATGTCAAAGCTAAACTTTTAAAACATTTCGTAAGTCTTTTGATTCACTTTAAGTTAAATATAAATAGGTCATGCAACGATAATTCATTGAATTAATGACAAATATTGTTAATACATGCGATTACCAACAGGGTATTATGAGCTGAGCAATTGTTTGAAAACTTTTGTCTAATAATTTATCATCTACGAGAATTAGGTTGCTGATTTTTCCTAATAGTAAGTAGAGTACCTAAATCTAATTATTAGGAACTAGAGAATTTTAAAAATTAAAATCGATTCATGATTCAACCATTTCCAGTCTGGCATATAGTTTCCTTGCCCAATGGTATATAGTTTTGAATTTTCGGAGAATAAAAAAAAGATTCCACTGAATAAATAATAGTTAGTTTTGGCTTGTGTTAAGAGGAATCTGTCAAATCAATAAGAGTGGGAACATTATCCACAGTTTGTGCCCTTCGTAAGCCTAACCCATTTACAAAATAATCCAGACTACTTCTACACTTTTCGACTTCCAAATCCGTAGCTTTGTCTGATTTCACATTGTTTTTCTCGTTTTCTTTTTTTATTTTGATATCATTCTGAATACTGTTTTTATAGTCAACTGCAGGCCGTCCATTGACCCCTTCGTCACAACTCTCACTACTACTCTCACTCTCAAATCCCGTTTTCCATTCTACCATGTATTTGACTGAGCCGTCACTGTCCACTTTTTTGGCAACGACATCGTAAGAGTCAAAATCATTTAAGTCTCTTGGTAATATTCTGTTTGATTTTCCAGCTTGATTGGATTTGCTACTGGAGTTCCAAAAGGCTGGAGCCTTGGGGGGAAGTTCTGAAAGAAAATATTTCGCAACTCTGTCTCGTGCTTCGATTTTCTCTTGATTTGTCGCAGGGGGAGGTGGTAAACATTTAATTTCGTAGCCTGAACTGAAAAAAGCACAATCTCTAACAGTTAAATTTGTACATGCAACATTATTTGAACTCGGTTCATCCCCACTGAGGAACAATTCATTGTAACCGTAGGATGAAGGGGTGGTAATTAGACTATCGATGAAACCATTGGCCAGGACTAACCCCGGAGGTCTGTAATCTTTATCTTTATCAACTTTGACCAAGGAACGCCCGCGTCCCCGAACTGCTTTCAATATTTTTCTCTTCTCTTTGCTTTTCTCCAGAGCGGATCCCTGCTTTTCTTTGTCTTTATAGGAAAGTTGAAGGTTCCGTGCTGCTTTTGGTCGGCCAGGTCGTCCGTTTGGTTTTTGTACTACAGTTGTGTTGCTCACAACGGGGGAAGAAGAAACTTTTGTCTGACTTCCGGGTATCGGATAGCTGGCCACTTTCACAACTCTTGGGGAAGATGGTTGAATGGAGGAGGAATTAGAAGAATTTTGTGGCGTTGTCGGTTGAGCTGCTGGAGTACTGGAATTTGAGTTACTATTACCATTTGCATTTGCACTGAGATTTTTAGCAGCCCTAGGAAATTTAGAAGTATTTTGAGTTTGATGAGCAGCTGGATTCTCCGTTTGTGGCGGAGATGTGTCCATTTCTTTATCGTCATCACCATCAGATCCATCATCTTCTGATACAGATGAGAGCTTTCTACGGACCCGATCGGATGCCAATGGTGATGTTGCCGATGTCTTTTGAGCTACACGTGGGCTGCTGTTAGTATTTGACGGTTTATTTGTCACAGGGTGAGAGGATTTGGAAATTGGACTTAGTATTATAGGTATTGGTGTAGTTTGCGAAATAATATTCAAAATCTTTTGCTTGTCTTTTACAACAGGAGATGATGTCACCACAGGTTCATCTAACTTTGGTTTTTTAGCTTGGCTGGGGGCTGGTTCTTTCTTTTTCGTAGAATTTGTGTTAACTGGCGGTCGCACTCGTAAATTCGGTCCCCGATTTTTCTCCGGAGCATTGATACTTTCTGCTGTTCTTTTTCCAGATAGCTTTCCATTATTAGTAGATATTTTCTAAGAATTAAAGATACTGTAAAAACAAATAGCTTTCTCGGATTAATAATACATATTATTTATACCTACCTTTTTCTCCGTGGTTGTTGGGGTTGTTTTTGCATCACTTGCTTCTGAATCTTCAGTGGACTGCTAAAATTACAGAAATATTTAAGTATATAAAAAGCAGTTAACCTCGAGAGGCATGAATAGTACTTTAATTGGAAATATTCAAAGTCAATTTCTAGAGAAATTTATTTTAAAATAACTTAAGTCAATTATTATTAATTTATGTAAGTAGGTACCTCGGATGCACTATCGCTATCAAACGACGATGATTCTGCATCACTTATGGAGCCTGATGAGGATGAAGAACTTCCACTGACAGATTTACTGGAGCTGATTGTAGTTCTGTCGTTACTGGATTTACTGTTACTATCACATATACTAGAGCTTGCTTTAGTTAACCCTGTCTTATCTGGCAAAGGAGTCAAAGTCAATCCGTTGTTTTTCGAAATCTTTAATGTAGTTTCACTCAAACTAGTTATAAAATTCGCAACACTATCAACTTTGTTCCGTTGATCCTTTTCAATTCTTTTCCCGGGTACATCCCCTGGTTTGCCTTGGTTTATATTGGTCATGTTGGTGAATGACGAATTTGGTGGTGGTTTAGGAATCACTGTTATTTCCTTGTTGAAAATAATCTGACGTGCAGTAGCTGCAGACAATGAACCTGGTACAGGAACAATGTGAGCATTCGCCATCATATTACTTCTGTCGATTGTGTTATTTGCGGTTACTGGAAAAGAGGTGCCTATTTGCGGTTGAATTCCCACATGGAAACCTCGAAGGTTTTCATTCCGAACTGCCCACAGTGAACATTTCTTCTTCACTTCCTTTCCATTAATGAATCGAAGCTTTGCATTAGTCAGAGCTGTCAAAAGATACATTTTTCTATCCCCAGGACTTGCAGCTTTATACTGATAAAAACAAAAGTTGTACCAAAATTAGTTTATCATTGACAATATAAAATTAGTTATTATAATGAAAAATAATAATACGTAATATATTAAAAATAATGCATCTTACAAGTCTAGGTAAATGGAGGCGTTCCAAATAAAGATCAAAGAAAGGCATGATTGCCGATTCTAAGTCAAAATATCTTTGGCCATTTGATTTGCAAGCTAGGCAACATAGAATTAAATGGACAACATCAGACCATGAACTTATATTTCTTCGAACGGAAAATACTTTTAATCTTCCTCCTCTTTGTTCGTTTCCCTTTTGAGTACCACAAGCTGAACACATTACGTCCCAAAACCTATAAAAATACATGATATATTTAAAATATAAAAGAAAATTACACATTTTCTCGATAAATTAACTTTTGTTATTTTTACTGAGTACCTACAAGAAAATCTCGTAATGCTATTATTAAAATCTTTGAAGATTAAAATGATGTATTCAATAAGGAAAAGAAAGTTACCTATCTCCTTCAAGAGGAGGCGGGCTGAGTGCCAAACATCCAAGATGACAGGCCCTTTCGCACAAATTACAATGAACACGATCATTGAACACAGTTCTCTGTTCGCAGTGGAAACAGACATTCATTGGGCCTTGCTCTGCTGGTAGTGGCATAGCGCAAGCTGTTTTGGACACAACTCTTGCAGTACAATTTGCTCCAGCAGACGACGAGTTCTGAACTGAAATGTCTCCGCTATTATGTCTGGACAACAGCTTTTGCCCAGCCGACTTCTAAATGCAAACGAAAGCCCGTTAGATATGTAAATAGAATAAACCATAAAATATTAACCAGGAAATCGATAGCATAGAATTGTTTTCCTGTTGTACGGAATATTAAATATTTTATCAGAAGTTAATGTGATTACATTGAATGGTCCCTGTATTGAAACGGAATTAAAATTAATTGCTGAATTGCCAGAAATGGACTTGTTCGTACAGCGGCGACAGCTAAATTGGTTAGAAGTATGGGGACTGTACGTCAGGGCCTTTTTAGATGGCACTCGCTGAAATCATGGAATAAGTCAACACTTTAATCTCATATCTCCGTAAAGAATATTATAAATTGTACATACAAACAGAGGTCAAGAATATTTACCCGCACAGCACCGCAAGATACACATGTAAGTTCAGTCTGTTGATTAGTTGGTATGATAGGTGCAGTTGTTTGTTCAGTCTTGGACTTTTCTCTGTCTCCACTTTCCTCTTCGTCCTCGTTTAGAGCACAAGATAGTTTCTTCACCCGTTTGAAAGGTGCCCATTGCTGGGAACCGTCCCCGAAAAGTATCAAACATGTTTGTCCTTGTATCTACAACAATTTTTAAAAACGTCAAAATATTTTCCACAATTTCCACATTTTTATTCGATATTATTTCAACTAACCTGTCCTACAGTTCCCAAAATGTGTTTTCCGTTGTCAGTGTGGAAAAATACATCATCACCTTCTTGGAATTGTTTTACAGGTCGAGGAGGAGGTTCTGTTGTTGAATCAGGAGCAGGAGAGTCTTCATCCTGAAACAAAAACCACAAAAAACAATGAAAACCACGAGGATTATTTTTACCGAATACAATTTTCTAAGTATTGATTGCCGTTGAAATTACTTCATGTCTTTCCTTGTTAGTTATCTTCTTCACGAGATCATTTTTGCCAATGGATGTGGAGTTGTAAAATTTGGAACCAGGTATTGTTTGCGGAAACTGGTGATGATTACTACTTTGGTGTATACTTTGCCGATTGTTGTACTGATTACTGTTGGAATGGGGGTTGTAGTTATTTGAGTTCATTTTCAAAGTCCAAATAATTTGGTTTGTTTCTTGATCGGAGCATTAATCTTTCTTCTACAATCAAACGAATCACCACCACTTCCCCCCTCCAACATTGACCTTTCCAATTAGAATGTTGTTCACGTTTTCTTTGCATTAAAATATGCAAATTAGCACACTGCACGACCACAACTATTGATATCCGAATCTTCTAAACTATTTAACTAAGCAGGGATATTTCTATTCAGTAGTGTCCCGCTATTTTTTTACATAAGTGAAGTTTTCATTATCTTGTATACTGACTTACAGAAAAGTTTAGTAAGTCCATATTTTTAAGTACCATTGCAGTCGTAGTGCAATTTTTGCAACGACTGTGTCCATGTAGTCGCAACATCTTTCCAATGCGGCTAACCAGCAAACTTGAAAAATTCCAAAAATACTTTTTTCCTAATCAATACAAGACACTATATGTGAAATCCCCTCGTCGCAATTGAACATTTTTCAATGTTTGTAACAGCAATCATTGAAAAGTCTCTTTCTTCGTCGATTCGAATAAAAAGTTGCTAATTCAGTTACTTAATCAGTCATTTCAGTCTATGTATAATTGAATATAAACTCGCTCACATATAGTCAATTCACTTTTACTCTTGCTATACTTTAACAGTTGTCCTTTCCCAAATGTCCTTTTAACCGTGTGCTACATTTAGAAAAGGATTAACAATAACAGTGTATCCACGTTAGGTAGGCAAAGTCAAGTAAATGTATGAGTACTCCTTGAGGCGATAAACAGAAGATCCCGTTCCTACAGTTAGAATTAATAGAATATCCATTCTTATTAAATTTATCCCACTATGTGCACAATCTATGAGAAGTATATAGAAAATATAGCAACAAAGTGGCAATTAACATTCTAAACATGTATATCTAGGTATATAATACAACTTCTTTAAAAATGTAAATTCATCTGTTTGATATGTTAGTATAAATAGATATTTAATTTTAGAATTAAAATCCAAAATCGTCTTATGATAATTAAAATTTGTTAATTTTACAAATTGAAACAGGAAATGTAAACAGTTAATCGCTAAAATGTTAATTCACTAGAGGCAAACGAGGTTAAATAGAAAAGTAATCAAAGGTATAAAAGAGTATTGAACGTATATCGTTTGATTACCTTTAATTGGGAAAGATTGTAGAGTAGAGTTGTAGCCTGGAGTTGATATCCAGGAGTGGATGGCAGTTAATATTAGTCAGTCAGTCACGTCAGGGATAAAATAGGTAAGTTAACAAACCCTCGACGAGTATTGTGGAAACTTTAAAGGAAAGAGAGATTTTAGTGAGGATATTACATATAAGTGTGTAGGTACTTGTATTAGATGGGTAGGGAGTCCTGGTGCCTGCCTGTCGGTTTAGTTTGATTTAGTTTGATAGGCAGTGGAAGTCCAGGAGTAGCATAAAAATTAGAGGCAGGAAAGAAAACTTAATATTATTATGAAGTTCACCTAGTAATAAATGTGAGTAAAGTGCCTCTCTACGGTATTCTATGTGTAGTGGGTATGTTATCTATATGGTTGTATATTTCACCTTCGGAGTTTTGTTATTGGGTTCAGCAGGGAAGTTGAACGAAGTGAGGTGTTCGTTCTGTTTGTGTCATTTTCTATGCCATACACTATGATGTGTAGAGTTACGTGTGTATTTATTAACCTTATATCTATCTATAGCGTATAACATATACTTACACACCACACGCACTCAACAGTTCATATACGACCCTTTCCTCCAAAATAAATACCCAAGTCTACACTACAAACATTTTCAATTCATTTCTTAACATTTCATTCCCAGAGAGTCCTACACTCAAAGGAGGCCATCCAGTTCATCCAGTACACTGTCTCTTTTTTTAAATTTCTTATATTAGGTACCTACTTATGTAAAGATATTCAAGTCAGGTTGCTGTACAGGAGTCTGTGTACTACTACAATAGTAGGGCTAGTAGTAAACTCTTATAACTGAACTGAATTGAACTGAAACCAACTGACGGAACCATAACATTGTCTAGTAACATTTCAATGGTTTGAATATCTGGGCTATAGTGCTGCCTTCTAATTCATCCTGCCCAACAACTAATACTCATTCCCTAGACATCGCATAGATAGAAGCCTCGACATAAATCTACTCTCAAGAATCCTTTCTACTATTCTCTCCCTTCGTATTCTCAACTTATTACTTTATTTGCTACTACATTTCGCTCACAGCAATTGCACATAGTCTCAATTTGAACGTGCTGAATACACTAAACATATTTTACAGACCAATTAATGCATTTATAAATTTTTGGCACAGTTGTTATGCTGGTAAATGTTAAATCCAGGAACTATGTCACTGTTATTTCAAATTATCTTGTACTATTTGCATTATACGTATTCAAGTATACTTAATTTTTATGTCAAATCACTAATGTTTGTGGTAAAATAATTTATGCTCTTATTTTCCTTTTATGTGAGCGAATTCAGCGAATTTTAGTAATGCGATTTTTATTGCCAAATTGAGTACTACTTATAACAATAGGTAAGGCTGTAGTATCGTCGTATCGGTCGTGACGATATATACCTTTGGATTTGTATTTTATTTACTATGAAGTGGAAATCGGAGTGCGAAATTGATAGTGAAATAAAGTATTGACACAAATCTGGGACAGGGTAATCGCGGCAGTAGTGATGTTAAGTAGCTATATCAGGAAATTTCTCATTTGCATTTGCCCATAGATTTAAGTTGAGCTTCACAATTTTAGCAATAAATTATGGATCTCTGCGAGTGCTTACAGCAAATTAAAGTATATCGCTATTTGTGTTAGCTTGAAGCTGCTTCGCATGTGTACCTACTCATATTTATTGACGACTGGACTGGGACATTGTTCCCTTGAACATTAAAATGAAATTGTCAAGATTTAAAAAATTATATAGTTTCATGTCTTTTAAATAATGGCTACCTAAGTGGTAATATTTGTTAGATATTGCCTTACAGGTCGTACCTAGCATTTAAATGTGTTTATTTTGTTTGAAATGAATATTTCGTATTCCAGATTACAAATCATAAATTTTCTTCTAGGAAAAATGTTAGCTAACAAAAACTAAATATAAAACTCGTAAAATTAATTCAAGTCACATCCGCAATGGCGTTTTTGCATCTTTCTATGATGAACACTTAATTGAGAAGAGCCTTTCGGTAGAGACGCGAATCTAATAAATTATGTACATGCACAAAGGATATTAGTCTATAAAATGGACCACGAAAGGACAAGTCCATCTAAATCTTTTCTGCCCTGATAATTAGTAATTTTGCCAATGTTTCTTTTGGATGAGTAAAGCAGGTTATTTAAAAATGTGGTCT
>JABASH010000971.1:0-30856 GCA_019776445.1 Tomocerus maximus
TGACATTTCCTCCATACTAACTCCACTGTAGATAAATTCTTTCAATTTGCTTCCCAAGGTAATAAAATCTGGCCAAGAGTCATTTTTAAATCCTTAGCTACACCTTTGATTACTTTTCATGGGGGAGTCTTTAATGAGAAAAATAATGGTTTCGTCATATCATGACTGCTGGAACTGTAAATCTTCTTTGTGCAAATGTGTCAACGTCATGACTACTTAACAGGCAGTAGTGATGAATTTGCCAAACTTTATTTAGCAGAAAGTATTTGTGTGTCAAACTGTCATGTTTTTCATCAAATTCAGACTCTTATCAAAATAGAATTGTACTAGAAGATTTGACTTCGAGCCTAATTTGAATTTTGAAAATTCTTAAATAATTTCAAGTTCTCATTACCTTGGACAGTATTGCGATGATAGAAAAACTTTTATGCGTCGTCTATCGTTTTGCATATAGAAACTTTTGTGATGCACTAGATCAAATTATACTAGGTAACTACTTATATGCTACAAATTTAATTGGAAATTCAAGCAACACCACCAGCAACATTAAAGGCACTAAGAAAATACATTACATAAATATTATTCCAAGTCTAAACAGCAACTGCAACCATCGTTTGAAAATAATTTGAATAGAATATAACCTGGCAGATTAAAATGGTTAGCACCTTTATACATACGTAAGAGTCGTAGCCATTTTTACCGGTGAACCAGTTGCATCTCTGACATAGAATTTCCACTTGCTGCTAGGTATCAATTGCCAATAGAAACGTATGCATGCACCATTGTTTGCAGTAAATGCAATACCTATGTATGCATACAAAAGCATATTTGAATTTTCAGTGCATTTAATCACCTTGCAATTTGTTGGTCGTTTTTTCTGTTGTAACTCCTGCTTGAAAAAATACTTTATCTTTGTGGCAATAAGAAAGGGACTGAGTTGGCTGATATTAATCACCAAAGTTAGGAATTGAACGGGACTGATAATTGCATTTCAACAAAAGACTTTACGATCCATAATTTGCATAATGGATAATATCAAATGCTGGGTCCAGATTATAATACACTTACTGCAGTTGCATATGAACTAAGAGCACTTCTAGTTTACGAGACTCTTGTAACCTGGCGGATGTGAATGAGTTGCTTTTAGATTTTGAAGCAAGCAAATAGCTGATCTCTTTTATTTATTCTATAATTCTCTGTGCTAAAAGCTGAGGTTGTACAGGAAAGTTTTACGACTTTCTGCTTCTTAGCTAACAGTGTAATGCAAATAATATTGTGCCAACTCCAGGTCTGCTATAGTATCTGTAGTGCAGTATAGTTTATATATGGTTTATATATAGTATATGTAGTTGTTGACTTGTATGGAGTAGTTTGCAAATGTCGAGAGGAAGATGAGTTGTTATGTTATGTTGTGCACACGTTTCCTCTTTTAAACTTTCAACCTCTACCGTATGGATTACATTAGCAGCGTTCAGAATTATGCATACATAGCCTTTACTCCTTAGCAGTCTTTATATTTACTGAGATGACATAACAAGCAGCAAGCAGGTTCTTTCTGCAGTGACATTAACCAAGTCGTACCGGGTAGGTATTAAATATATAGGCATTGTATGTCACTTTGTTGAACTTTCCATTCAGTTCTAAAGTGTTCTGTTGGGTCTCCTCAGTTTTCGTGAGTAATAGTCCGCATTCTCGTGTGACTGCGAACATGCTCTGGCTGATGAACCTATAGTAATGTATGTAAGTACACAGTCTCTGTTTGTTGAGGCTACCAAGGAGGCAGCATCTTGTCAGAGCTCAGGAGTTTCGTCTTCAGATAGATGAAGATTGAGGAGGAAAAGGCGACTACGGATCCGCAGCTCTCTTCTCTTGTTTATTATGATTGCAGATCTCGTAGAGCAGAATCCTAATGTGGAATCTTATGGCTCAACCTCAGCTCTTCACTCCAAACATATTTAGTAGTCCAACTAAATTGAACAACCTACAAATAATATCATTACCTAACTTAACTTGTTTTTTCAGAGATAGACTCACACCCATCCTAAACAACACCGAAAGAAAACATTTTTAAGACGGCTACCACCAGCCATCATTATTCTTCCACATTGTCATTTCCATACCTAGCACATCAGTCCTCTGATTGCTAATATAACTCCCAGACGACGTGTAAAATTGAATAAATTACAAAGATCACAAGTTAAGCTCATTTTCCTAATTTTTCAGAATGTTTTACTTCTCATCGTTCCCTTTATCCCCCAGTTGGATTATTTCCAGCAAGGCTTCTGCTTCTGGAGAAAACACTGTCCACCATCACTTCCATTAAAATAGATGTAGATTGTAGAAGACGCAGAATGTGTGTCTTCTGCAAAAACTATGCAAAGCATGCCATTAACAATCCTACCTACTAAGTAGTATTTGATAAGGTTTCTAAAACATTGTTTTTTAAAACTACATTTTCTTGGCCGCGAAAGACAAATATTGACTGAAGTATTAAGTATTGTTTCTTAAAACGTATTTGCATGTATTTACTTACATTGCTTGTGCCTGTATTTAGGCACAATTACAAATACACACTCTGCTTCAAATGCTTCATAATAGTAATAACTGTATAGCAATAACATTTAATATTTAGCTGATACACTCCACCAGCCCAGCCTGCAAGAAAATCTGCTATGTCATCTAAAGTTTGCAAATCTACATTATTATTCACAAAATTCAATACAAAGTTAACGAACAAAGTTTTCTTGCCAAATTTAGTGTTTTTAAATAAATTTCCCTTACAAAATGCTTAATATCAATACTTATGTTTAGTATCGATACTCGATACTCTCAGATGTCATATTTAATGCTAACATATACTCATATACCTACTATATACTACATAGGTATGTACTGGGTGTTCAATGGCTGAGGTGGCTCCCTGTATCTAAAAAACCGAAAGTAATGCAGACTATGCAGACAAGTGACTTGCACTAATCAAAAGATCGTCCAAAATTACAACAACGAGAGAACTTAGACATTACAACTGCAACATTTGAAATAACTGGAAGTGGCATGACCAAGTAAGACACACCATTTGAAAGCCCATCTTTTAGTTAACATAAAGGGAAGTTTGATGAAGATTAGCGTAGTGGATCAAAAAAATTATTGCAATTAAAAAGTGAAACATTGCTAAAATTTTAAAATTTAATATTTATTTTTTTCCACAAAATGGAGACTTCAGCCTTCCTTAGAAATGTTTTGATGATTTTACCACCAATTTTCATTAAAATCGAAGATTGTAAAGATTTCATCTTTCTCCACTGGTACGGTAGTTTTGACGAATTCTTTTCCACTTTTTATTTTCGGTGATTTTGTTGAGCCACTTAATGTCAAATGATATTGAACAAAGCTCCCTCGTTAATGTAACCTTGGACTGGACGGTCTTTCGAATGGTGTATAACATTTACTTGCTTGCACAGCCACTTCCCGTTCTTCAAATACTACAGGGACCCACCTTAGCCATTGAACATCCTGTACATTAGGTTTTGCTATGCACGGTGCGCTGGCGTCGAAAAATTGGTACAGAAATTTTAGTTGGCTTTGTGGTTAATCATTTATTCTACTCTGAATGACTTACATTTACCGTAATTATGAATCGGGTATCTTTCCTAGTAACACTTCGTATTTTATAGTCTATGTACGGAATTGATGACTGCAATAAATTGATATAACCTGCAATAATACTTTATATTAGTTAACTTGACATGTTAGTTGTGTCCTGTGATGTTTGCGAAACAGGCACTATAATTTACCATTACATTGCAAATGAAGTCGACGGTACCTAAATGCGTAACAGCTCAATATTTTGGATATTCTCTAACTGCGACTACTGCGGCCACGTCTCATTTTCCCTCTGTGTGTTAAGTAGAATTTGTAACGATGAAAAATTTTGGCCTGTGGCTGTTGGGCTAGTCAGTAGAGCAAAAAGGTCTCTATACATTGTTACAATTACTACGACTATTATCTGGTTGCAAGGTATAGCTTTGAAACTTTCATGGACTAAAATATATTTTGGTACCTAAATATTTTCGCACATTTATTTACTTGAGAAATACTACATAGCTATATATACCGCAATGTGTAACTGCATATTAGTATGCAAAGCTTTTAAATTAATTACAATATTAATAAATTTTTACTCCTGGAAATTTGAGATATTTTTATTTACTAACTTTTCTATTGGATAGTGATCCATTGGATATCGAAGTGTTTTAAGTGGCACGTAGCGAAGCAAGTATGTATTTCACTAACGTGGAAGTAATTGGAAATGGGCAGTTATTACTTGGGTAGGAGGGCATTTACAGATCTTTCGGTGCTAAGTATAAAGTTAAACAGATCATTAGGAACAAAGATGATGTTTTGAATAGTCTATGTCTGATCGAACTCTTATCTGGAATAAAGAGAGGATCGGGAAATAGGGCTATGCATACCTATGTGTAGTTTTTATGGATACTTACACCCACATAGGGAGGTCAGAGCTCCTTAAGTTTTAATGCCGGGTTCTCATATCCTCATTCTGGAATATCAACACAGCCCAAAAGGTATAATAAACATAGATGGGGTAGAATATACTATAGTCTACCATGCAATTTATTTCAATCCAATTGCCTTGCCTGGAAGCCTTGTGGTCAACCGTGACAATCGCGTAGTAAATGAATGTATTTATGTATGAAGCCAAAATCAAATGAAACAGTCTATTTCGCAGAGTTGGACGACGTCAGTGGAGAATCCAGCTCAGCTCCACGACCAAAGGCAATTCTATAAGCTAATCAAAGAGAAACAAACGAAACCAGAGGAAAAAGACAGGAGCCTTCAAGCTGGTGATCATCACATTCACTCCTCCAATACTACAAAACCCTCTTTATATTGGCATAAACTCAATAAAGCCCAAATAACACTTTTGCTCCCCCGACTCCTGCATATTGCCTCTACTTCTCTCAAGAATAGCCGATTCTATTTAAATACAAGTCCACTCTATACGAAACTCTTCATTGAAATGTAATTTCAAGCCAAGTAGATACTTCCACAAAGTTCAAGATACTCGCTAACCATCTCTGCGTGGACAGGAAATGGACTTCACATTACCCTTACCTATACCTTTTAATTAATACGTCACAAAAATTCCAGATAATGTGGCAATACTTAAATTAAAACTGTTATAAAATAATAATGATCGCAAAATGTAACTACAAATTGTATAATTAACCATGTATCGTACTAATAAAATTATTCTGAAGTTAGAATAATGCATTTACGAACAACCAGAACAAAAAAAAATAAAATTCAATTTTTGATTAATTTGTATGTACAGTAATAGTTCCACTATTCCTACATTGATATTCATTTCGGTTCGAATTTCTAAACATTCGTGGCAAAACGAAAGAAAAATGAAATTTAATATCTTGGCTGCAACTGTAACTACTACCAATCTACCTTATGCTCGTCCTAATAATATCTCCTAAGTAATTATCTTGACATTTGCCCATGTTTTAATATGTATTTATATGTTAACGGAAATAAGTAAATTAAGCTTAATGCCTAAAAAGTCCAGGCATTAAGCTTAATGCCTAAACAGTAAGCTTAATACCTAAAAAGTCCAGGCATTAAGCTTAATAGCCTAAACAGTAAGCTTAATACCTAAAAAGTCCAGGCATTAAGCTTAGTAATGTCTACACAGTAAGCTTAATAATACCTAAAAAGTCCAGGCATTAAGCTTAATGCCTACACAGTAAGGTGAATGCCTTAAAAGTCCAGGCACTAAGTTTAAAGCCAAGCAGTAGTCTTATACCTAAATTTTTCTCGGCATTAAGCTTAAAATTAAGGCAATAGTTTTAGTACCTAAATTTTTCTCGGCATTAAGCTTAAAGCCTGTAATGATAACGATATTAAACAACCGAAACTCAAGTCAAACGTATTGTATATATGTCGTAACCTTTGAGAGTGAACGGTCTCTCATGGTGATAGCCTGGGCTGCGAGAGTGTCATCTATTTAGTTATTGGCACGAAATTCCACAATTCTTAACCGATGTATTTCAAAATGTAGTCAAGCCCTCATGTGCCAATTTTCATAACGATCGGTTTCATAAAAATTGTTTTATGGTTTATTTGGATTTTACATTGAAAGATCGGTAAGATGGATGAGGATTTGAAATACATCGGTAAAGAATTGTGGAATTTGCTTGCCAATAACTAAATAGATGACACTCTCGCAGCCTAGGCTATCACCGTGAAAGACCGTTCACTCTCAAAGGTTACGACATATATGCAAGTAATGTGTTTGGATATCATGAGCATGGTAATTATGGGCCAAGACAAAGATAAGTCATGGTAAAAGAAAACATAAGACAGTCTAATCCTAATTCCTTATGAAGCATTGTTTGGTATACCCCCAAGAAATGGAATAAAGAACCTTAATGGTTTTCCAGAAATTGTCTTAGAGAAATTAGAATCGGAGGAAGATTTAGAAAAAATGCTAGTTAGTCTCGCAGCGGAAGAAATAGAAACGGATAGTGATAGCTAGTGATGTGTTGCATACGAATTCCAAGCAAATAGTTATTGCAATAAACGTAATGCTGCACTTGATCACATCATGACATCATCATGAACCAACATCTTGACTGTGTTAGTGTTACGTGTTGTGCTTGCATGCAATTATTTGAAAGTCCAAAAATGATGACAAATCTTTAATTTTTAACTCTATGTATTATGGGCTCTACAGCTTGTACATTATTTGTCACCTGCCTGCAGTGACACTACTTACAAGCAAACGGCATTGTATTTGTAAAACTTTAAGAGAACTCAACAAATCAATTGTATTATAGGTTTCTTGTTGTACATGGTTGTATTACGTACTAGATATAATAACTTGCTTTTTAAATGAGAATTTGGAAACATTAAATATGTAATAGGTAGTAGATCATGATCATACATTATCTACGAGCTTTGAATAATATTCGTATCCAAAAGCATTTTACACCTATACAAACCTATAACAAGGAACTATCAAATTTCTAAATAAAGTTTTAATAGAGTTTTACTCTTTTACGGGGACGTTACAATACTCGTTGAATTTTGTCTATGTGAGTTTACCTGTTTGACTTTCCAAATTTCAGGGATATTACCGTTCAAAAGGTCTTTAGCTACAATTAATCGATAGTTTACGTACATATACTAGTACAAAGGCCCAATGCACAAATTGAAATAGCAATTTTTTGAAATAACATCAGCTCTTTGTGTAGCTATTTCAATTGTTAGCACATGCAGTCCGTTGGGCGATGATGAATCAGTGGTCTATAGTGATATACATGTCGTCCTCTGCGGTCTAACTTGGTATGATAAAATCGCTTAATTTTCCACTACAGTATTCAGGAGGGCTCTCTTTATTTCACAAAGGTCTTCGTTCACAACAGAGAAAGTCGGAACTTGTAATAATATTATTTGGAGTATAATTTGAAGGTCTGAAAATGCTCTACTGTAGAAGTGTAGAATTATGTCTGGTTTCGGAATAATATGGTATTCATGTATTCTAAACTTCATTAAATGGTATACATGAACCCCGTTACAATACTATCAGATTAATAACATATTACACGATGCTTTGCACCGCGTTACAACTTGAACAGTTCGAGAGCCCAGAGCTCCCTTTCATTTATTTTTTGCTAAATTAACTGAATCTGTCAGCATAATACAATTTTGTAGCAAAGCGTGAGCGTGACCACAATCAAATAAATACGCTAATAAACACTACCACTAGACTATCAAACAAATATCTGTAGCAGTGAAAGAGTAAACTAAGCAAAGCTAGTATTTCATTTTGTTATGCGCTGTAGTCTCTGTTCACAGTTAAATTTAGGGGTATGCACACTTGCTATCTACGGAGAGGTTCTTTTCAAACTTGACATATAGGTAGAATACTAGCGGCCTAATGCTTTTTAAGCCTAGTTAATACACGTAGTCACGTAGCTACTCGGAAAATGCAGAAAAATCAGATTTCTTATTCCCAAGCTATTTTATTACAATTTAGTCATCTTCTTATTGTCTTTAGACAGTTTATGGAGGATTTTAATCTTACACGGTTTGAATTTTACCCGAAAAGGATTTTTTTGTCACTGATTTTTGAAATCCCAGTTTCTAGTAAAAAAAATTATGTCAGCTTAACCGAGCAATTTCGGTTATGATCACCGAGTAGTAGTATTACCTAGTATTCTACGTATGTCAAGTTTGAAAAGAACGTCTCTGTATACTAAGCTGAAATTGTTGTTATTATACGACCATGCCTACTGCTATCTAAATTATGTTTCTAAACAGACATGACATGGTCGGTACATAAATTATTTCTAGTGAATAAATAAGTAGGTGCAATTACTGAAATATTCGAGATGCATTATTTTGGAACTACTTTCCCTGATATGCGTAATAAGTGAAACAAATGAAAATAAATAAATTATAACTTCCCATGTTTACTGACGTTGGCGTTGAATTTCATTCGCGTCAATTATTTCATATTTCAAGAAAAATAAAATTAATTGAAGTATGAAATTGTTGCAATACTTGTTTCTAAAATTATATTAACTGAGTTTGCTTGATGTGGTCAGTAGCCAGTGCATGCCCAAGTTTTGCAGAGTCATGATGATACAAATAAATAGTTACAAACAAGTGCACTTTGCCTAATAGAGAGATTCAACAGAATGCTTTGGCTCTGCAAGTTTTCTATATCTCTGCCTATCATGAGTCTAGAGATATAAATTGATGTAGTTGGGGAACGTTTATCTACCTGGCTCTTTTTGTAGGTGTGTGTAAATATATACTAGGGCTAGGTGGAATGATGCATAAAATAGAAGTGCCGAATGTGTTTGCTTGCTCTTGTGCCTTATTTTAGTTAGGGTTTGGTCTGATTTGGCGTAGATTGATTGGACTGTAGCTTAGTTGACTAACTCTGATTCTGATTGAACACTGACTGAACTAAAATGAAAGCAAACCTTGAGTGCATAGACTTATAATCAGGCAGACGCGTATTGTTTGCATGCTAATGCCTCCGTGTTGGTTCCTATTGGTTTGGTTCACTGCTTGTAAGTAGTCCATCCACATTCAATCCATACTTTCTACAGATACGACATAATAATATTATACATACGTCTCTGATTTTGTTAAGTTCAGTCTGACTAGATATGACTTAACCTAATCTGACACTGTCTGAAATAGTATGGGATTCCTTTTCATTTTCTGCATTATTGCCTCTTCACTGGCTCTTCCATGCAAAATACGAAATGAGTTATTATCTCTTAGCAACAGTATTAGCAATGTATGAACTAACACTTGCTCTGTGAGCGATTTGGCTCTATAGAGTCATTTCTCAGAATTGCACAAATGTTCACAAGGAAAATAATTTACACTAATTTAACAGGAAAGCACTAATAAGCAATGTTACCATTAGGTACCAGTAGGTACCAGTAAGTACCAGTAGGTACCAGTAGGTACCAATATATTAATTCTGGTCCAGTGCTACACTGTTACACTTATTGACATAATATTTCTAATGGAGATACAGCCATTAATTGCCTTCCTCCATTTTGTTACTTACCACTTTGTAAAGACATTTAGTTTCTCTCTGCAAAGTTAATTACTGACACATCCTCGCCCGGTTAAGTGCAATAATTCTACTGATTTGGATCATTCATAATTAAAATAAATAGCTGTCTACTATTAGTCTGCTAATAAATCAAATACGGAATTAATATTTTGGCTTAACTTAAAAAAATGCAATTTAAATACAAGAAAAATCATAAGCAATAAGTATTTCCTAACCCGATTTAGTTAATATGATATTTCACACCCGGAGGGGGAACTTATTATGTCAGGGTTTCAGAAAACTGAAAACTATTTCATTTACTCTTATTAATTATACCCAAGCTTGTAATAGTTCACCACTTGGATCGGGCCTGAATGTGGGACCATGGGACCTATGGTCCCGGGAAGGAAGGTAGCTGCCCGGGAAGGAAGGTGTACCTGCCCGGAAAGGAAAGCAAGTAGTTTTCCTTTTTTGCTAATCGGGAAGCTTTTCTTCCCGGTCTCGTGAAGGAAGCTGTTTCCCGGTGGACACCGGTCCCGACCGGTCCCGGGAAATGGGAAGCTTCCCGGGAAGGAAGCTGTTTCCCGGTCCCGGGAAGAAAACATTTTTCTCAGGCCCGACTTGGATAAATTAAGATTTGACAAGATTAGATTAATATTTATTAGTTTAGAATTATTAAGAGTCAGGGTGATACCATAACACGTGGAAATGTAGTAACTTTCATTGGTCAACAAGACATGAGACTATTAGGCAAAACAATTTGCACAAACGTTCCTCCAGGCGGAAAAGACAGTCAATCGTCATCCATGTCATTAATTCTACCTAACCTGCAAGCAATAAAGACAAAGCAGGAATCGGGTACAGGTCGGAGCAATTCGACAAAGGCAATGACACCAGAATTTCTGTTACTCTGAACTGGAATACAGTAGGCTTAGATCCTATTTAGGAAAGACCACACACCCTAGATAACGATTGGCTGTTTTTTCCGCCTGGAGGAAAGTTTGTGCAAATGTTTTGCCTAATTCATTTAGTCTCATGCTTTGTTGACCAATAAAAGTTATTAAATTTCCCCGTGTATCACCCTGACCCTTAATAATTCTAAACTATTAAATACTAATCTAATCTTGCCAAATCTTAATTTATCCAAAGTTTGTTAATTGATCATTAAACTAAATAATACACACAGTTTGTAATGTATTTTATGAGAATTAATATGCATTGTGTAGTGCATTTGGTTTAGTCAGTTGTTAGCTTCACGTTCTGACTTTCGGGTCTCATAGTAAAGACTGCAGGTGCGTTGTGCGTCATCTCCTTTTCCGAGAATTTACATAACCTTTTTGTGATGCAAAGTAATATTGGGTTTACTATACCTTAGCGTTATGAACAGGGGCGAACTAAATATTTCGACGAGGTTTAATTATTTTTTCACGAACCATATTTCTGTGATAAATTAACAGTTCAAACTAGAGAGTGAACTAATTCGGGGTCTACTTGTAATGTAAAGTGAATGTGAAATTGTGCTACCCGTGAACTATGGCTTTTCCACTATTGATCAAGCTATTAGCTATTACTTATAATTGTAACAATCCATAGTAGTTACTCTGCTAAAATGTACAGTGACCATACTTAATTAATGTTATTACGCACAATACTTCGTGAGGACATTTAATGTCATTTATTACTCTTTTACTCCCATAATCCATTTCACAGCATGTACTATGTGATGTATCCCATATATGTATTATGCCATGTAACAGTTCTACATAGCTTTGCATTCCGGGATTTAATTGTAGTCTTCTTTGCTTTTATGTTCTATGGCACACACACTGTGCACCTACTAATCTAATTCCATTTACACCATTCCGAAAGTAGGTACTTAGTCAAGCACGAACGTAGGCTGAGTTACATCTTTGCGGCACCAGCTTGAACTTTCTGTAGATTTCATGGTAACTCACCGCAAAACAAAATACATTTCCATTGTAAAGTATGTAGGTAGGAGTTCGAATTGTAATGCCAATTATCTATAGGTATCTACCACTTAAGTTTACGGCAAATCATTACAGTTCGTTTCTATTATTTTCAACTAGTTTTATTTCTAAATCGATTTTGCTTTTTGCAAAGGTTATCTTAAACAATAAATTTGCAAGTATCTACCTATATATTAGTACCTATGCATAAATATGCCTTTGCCAAAACTAAATTATAAGTACAGTAAGTATGTATTACTCAGTGTTCCAATTTAGTCTACTAAAAACAAAAAATGAAAATTCATTTTTATACATGCCGATGTACTCATAGCTAAAATTCAAGTGTTTCAGCCATTTTGCCCAGGTAATTCTTTTTAGCCACCTAAAATAAAACATTTGTATGTAAACTAGACTTTTAAACCATTAATTTTAGTTCGAACGGTGGTTGTCTAAGCTATTGTGTTCCAGCCTCCGCTCTCAAAATCAACGTCCACACAGCCATGGAAAATACACTTTGTACAGCCCTGTGCCAGTTTTGGTACGATTTTACCTAAATGCTTCGCGATAAATAAATCTTAACGAGCAACCCGTGTACTATGAATGAATTTAGAGCAGGTTAACACTAGTAACCTAAACCGATGCTATTAATCTGTGAAGTCACCTAATCATGATATTATGGCTTTTTACTACTTTTTGTCATGAATTTTTACCATGAGAAAAGACTAGATGTGTATTTACATAACTATAAAGCAGATTTTACAAAACTAAGCAACAAGATCGTTTTTCCTTTCATTCTGATATTTATAAGAGTGAAACATCGCAGTGGTTACCGTGTACACACGTATTTACAGTTATTTAGGTAGGAGAAATACAGATAATTGCGTATTCAACATTAAATGATATATCAATGGTTGTCCTGATATAGAATTACAAATGCCGCGGAGTGAAGACTGAACTTACTTATTTACTACAGTTACATAGTTTGTATTGTAGATAGTTCAATTAGTAGGAACACTACTGACGCCAACAGGGTTGCCAGATTTTCATTTCTACAAAAGGGAATGTTCCTCATTTAAGCCAAACCGGGGGGAGGGAATTTTGCTTTCTTGAAATACGTAAGATAGTGACAACTAAGTACCACTGTTTGTACCGTAATTTTTTACCATGGCTTTAATACATTGTCGAAATTAATTGCAAAGTATACCACATCAATGAAAATAATGGGATTTGGCTGTTTTCGATGAAAATTAATTATACTTCCAACAGTATGGGTAATGAGCGTGGGATATTTTGAAGTTGAATATCAAGGATCGTATTTTCGAGCATGAAACGAGTTTCTTTTAATGCTGGCGATAATTAGGGATCGGATTGCAATTAAGTATATCTGGTAACCCTGTTAGACCAACACCATTCATAAGTAAGGCTAACAGATGCAGACACAGACGGTCTACTCGCTACAGAAATGTCGAGAGCACTAATGTTGTGTATCACAAGATTACATGCGAAATACCCACAACACAACAATATGCTCATCTGCTCTGGTTTTCGTTGGCATTGCCTGGGAAAACAATTCGACTGTTGCAGCAAATCAACTAATGCATAAATTCTGCTTTGCGGTTCTCATTTTCCTCCGTATTTACAGCACACGTACGGGTAGACAGATATTGTTTAGTTACACACAGACATACACACAATGCAAGATTTAATGTGATGCCGACGTCCATTGAAATGAGTCACTTGCTTTACTTTAGCATTCAATTTTCATTTCATTCTCCATTCAAATTACAGCATTATTAGTAATCGTGATTACAGCCAGTCTATCGTGTAATTAGTAAATACAGTTATTCTTACAACATCCGTTAGCAACAGTCTTTGAATCAGGTTAACTCAACTTTCTCACTCCAATTTTTCCAATTAACAAATTCTCTCTCCAACTCCTTAATTCTTTAAGCTGTTAACTTCTGCCAATTTCATGCATCATTTCCAATACTGTATACTACAAGTGCTGAAACTAATAAGTTAGCTTTAGTATACCTCTGCCCTCGCCATTCACCTTACACTGGCAACCTTAGATTTTAATGCTCTCCCACTATAAATACCAACTTGTATAGACCATTACTTTCACTTGTTGACGCTGAATTACGGGAAAAGAATCGTAAATATAAGTATAATTGGAACTTGCACTTACACATAAATAAACACCTTAATGCTGAAATAATGCTCCATATATGCATGGCGTTCTTAGAATACCACTTGGCTGTTGCAACTATTTAGAATCTTTAACTCATGCGTAAACAAGGACATTATCACGTAATTCAGTGCCACTTTGCTGACAATATGCAACTGTGTATGTATATTAATTTGGCAATGTTAACAACTGATTTTATTCGCGTTGGAAATATCCCCGTTGAAATTAGAGACCCATTTTCACATTCATGCATACAATTGCAGAACAAACAGACAAGAAGAAAGGCATGAGAATTAGCAAAGACTATAATCAAGTATGGGACTCACAATAAAAGGACTTAAAGTACTAATTCAGCTTCCAGTAACTATAATTACTATTTTGTTTCCTTGGAAAAGTACAAGTCTCTACCTGGAAACGATCTCACTGGAACAGACAGAGATGAAGATAATGAGAATTGATTTGTAGTTCTTGTAGATAATCACATGAATTATGGAACACACAAAGAATTTTCATTCTTTAGAATTACGTT
The DNA here is from genome assembly GCA_019776445.1 of Tomocerus maximus. Classification (NCBI taxonomy): domain Eukaryota; kingdom Metazoa; phylum Arthropoda; class Collembola; order Entomobryomorpha; family Tomoceridae; genus Tomocerus; species Tomocerus maximus. The sequence goes on from JABASH010000971.1 coordinate 14,295, forward strand.
CTTTTATTTCAAAGAAAAAGTTGTACCTACTGGATTCTCTTGGTCTTTTATTTGCTTTGTAAAATTTTGAATGCCTAAATATAGAATTGCCTAATTTAAATAACCAAATAAAGGGTTTTCAAAATCTATACTATTGTTCAAATACATACTAGAGAGCCAAAAATGCATTTTATTCAAAATTCAGTCAAAATAGTTAAAACTTTCTATCAACAGTTAGATAGCGCAGTTACTATAAACCTAAAAGTATGCCCATGTTTATCTGTAGTATTTTTATTTCAAAGGTTATGTAAAATTTACAAGCTAATACATTTTGTTGTTATATGGGGTGTACTGCCTCACTAGAGAGTGATACTAAATACTGGGCGCAGGCCACATATACGGGCCTATTGCCAACTCCCTAAACACTGGCATTGTTGTTAATTAATGCCCGAGTGACCTAAGGCTGTCATTACGAGTCATTTCTGTGGGACTTTTGGGACATTAAACCCCGGAAAGACCTAGGCGTTTCAAGTAGTCCCTCGTACATGGAACCAGGAAGTTAACACACGATCGCCCTTGTATTTGCTGGTTCACTTTAACCCGTCTTTATCCACTTTTAACCTAATACATACTCATTATGAAGTTTGGCTTGGGACTTTATAAATTTTCATCAAGTTCGTTCGAAACCTGCAATGCAACTTATTAGCCAAGATTTACTACCACTGCCATATCATGCCAGTATGATATCTAGGGAAATTACGGAACTAAATTAACCAAAATCCTGTAGAGATGTGTCATTAACAAGGCCAGCAACGATTGCTGTGAGTTTTGAGTTTAGAATCTGTAAAATGTACCCACTTGAAGTAGTAATTTGAAAAGTTATTAATTGAATGATGTGAATAAAAAGTTATAAAAAGTTTGTAATAACTTAAAATTGCATTTTTGCCTGGAAGCATTCAGTTTTATTAAAAGAGTATAATCGGTAGAAAAAAATATTTTATAAGGGAGCCCCGATGAGGTGAATGGAAAAAGGAAATTGTCAGGTATTGTAAGTAAAGTAGAGAATAAGAAACTGGAGAAAGGAGTTGAAATGGGAATGGTGAAATGGGTTGACTGAAAAGTGGATGGGGCAAACTGTCTCTGCTGTCACCGAGTGGGTTGTGAATTGGATTTGAGTGCGTATTTATGTAGGATAGTAGCAGTTAACGTGACAAGCTGTAAAAGTAGCCAATTCAGCTGTCAAGTAATTTCAGGTATTTATATGCAAATGACTATTGTCCCGTTTCCGAGTAAATAATACAAAGAATGGAATACCTGTGGGAATGGTGATTTCGGCTCCACTGCTAAGTTGAAACTTTTGAGTTGAGAAGGAGTGGGAGTAAATTTACATGACGTGGATAATATTGCACGGAATATTGGGTGAAATAAAGATAAGCGTCGTCTAAATGTGCAATGGCAAGTGTACTATTTGTGGGCACAGTAAACTGATAATAAAAAGAACACTTTGTCGCAGTTGTAGAGTTGAGTTTTATGATTGGACACTAATAATAGTCACTAGTTGGGTGTATTAATGTAGCAGACTTATAGATGTGCACTAAATGCGCGTAGTTACTTGGGATTTGGAGAAAGGTAGAGTCTTGACATGAATTGATGTGATGATATTGGGTTATAATGAGGTGACATGAGCTGAAGAAAGAAGCTAAGCCGACTAATATCTCTTGGTTGCTTGGATGTTTGAGAAAAAGAATTGGGAACAAAAGTTGCTCAATCCATTCCCGATTGCAGGATGAGAATGACAGAGAGCAGGAGGCCGTAGGTCCAATATCCCAGAGAACGAACCCAGGCAGTCAAACCAACTCAAATCAAGCCAGACCAGCCACCACGAACGACTCGGCTAACTGTCAGCCAGGATTCTTGCAACTCTTTGCACAAACGCTAAACTCCCTCCCTCTCTATCCGCCTATATCTGACTTGATCTACTATAATAATTGTAGCAGTGGCCAATCTTTAATATCATCTCTGCTACATAACTGCTAGCAGTCCGAGTGAGTTAGCACACTGGAAAATTCTATTCTTTGCCTATTAGTATATATTTGTTACCTAGGACTAGGATCTAGTGCAGTGCAGTCGCAGAGTCGGAAGTAGAGGAACAGACAGACAACCGAGATGTTCTTCAGTGACTTACATTACATACACTTTGAGTGAAGGATAAACGTTTTTTCTACTCGGGGATCACTTTTATTGCTCCATTTTGCAATTTCTAACTATATGGCTAATTTTATGTCGGAACAAAAAGTCGTACACACATTCGCTCCTAGTACATTCCTATGTGACCTAAAGACTTAATGCTTCTTTACTTCTGTTCTGCAAATTTTTTCTTGTATCTGGACTTTTGTCCGCCACCGCTGGAGGTAGACCAGCAGTAGACAACCAACTTTCAATTATCATAATATATTCCAATGTTTACTACTCTTTATAATAATTCCTTCCACATTCTTCCCATTCACTCTCTCCACATTTTTCAATCCTACTCGCGAATTATGAAATCAAGCAAAAAGGGTTTCTAACTTTCGAAAGTTGACATTTTTATTATTGGCACACAACTGGAGATTTTGCTATCGAATTTTATGCATTACTAAAATATTTGCACAAAGATTAAATTTCAATGAAAAATAAATTTTGAATAGTGCCTTGCTTAGGTAGTATCTGGAGAAATAGAAGCTATACCGGGACTGCTTACTGTAACAGAGTCTGTTTCAGTTAGGATTCCACACAGGACTATGAGAAGAGAATATTATGAGGTCATTTGTAGTTCTGTTCTCAAAGAAAAGAATTATAACCTTAGCCTAGCTGTATAGATACCAAGAAGAACTCGTTAGAACATTCTTGAAACGAAAAGCAACATTCTCTAAATATTTCACAAGTTATACTATGAAAATAGATATGAAAAATAAGAATACGGAGATGAAAGATGTCATCGGTATAAAGTCTCGATCGTTTGTCCCTAATCCCATTATTATTACATGCTTTGTACCAATATAACTATTTTAACAGGGTATCATTCTCCCTATTATTACCCAAAGACATGCTTATCAAGTTTTTGTTTGTTCAAGCAAATAGCGTGTACTTTTATCTAGCTTTCAACATCAAACCCAAACTGTTATTGATTCCAACGAAGCTTGCATTCATTTTATTACTCGAGAATTTATTAATTTATCTTAACGATAAGTGCCTCAGCTCTTTGTTACGTTATTTAAGTAATTCTTCTGTAGTGAAGCATTTTAGCATTTGATTTTATGACATTGTGAGTGACTTTGAGTAGGCTGACAGAGAAAGATGCTTCATGGTGCTCAAAGTCACAACAAATCAAACCATTCATATATATCACAATTTAAATATCTATCAAAACATTTTATGATCAAGTACGACATGTTTTATCCGCATGTAGTAATGTAACCTTTACTTTTGTACCCACACTATTACATGCTGGTTCTACATCAGACTACTGCCGACTGGAATGGAGTTGCATAACGATACCACCCACTGCATTTACTACGATCTGTTTCATATGACAAATTTAAAATGTCATTTCCTTGCCTACGCATCGTAATATTTCATTTAAAACAATGCCAACACATCTTTTCTGTCTCGTCAGACTTCATTTCTTGATTTATTGACTACTTCATTTGAAATTGTAATGTCTTCATAACAACGGCAATCTTGTAGGATCATTTTACAATGCGAAACAACTTTTACTATGGTCAATTCCTTTCCATGTCGTTATTGTAAATCTTAACATTAGCTTTAAGAACAGTTTACTTTTGTTGGGAAAGAATAAAAAACTTTGGCAATTACTTTTGCCTATAACTGGGGATATTCAGAATAGAAAAATATGCATGGGCTCTTTGTATAATCATTAGGTGGTCGTGCTAGATGCACTAATGTGATAACTGCATAAAAATAGAAATGAATGAATATATAATATGTTAAATGCACAGATAGACAATGCCAAATACAATTTTAAAGGGTACAATTTGGGCATTTCATCTATTCGTATCAACATAAATAACTGAAACTACAATTATGGACAGAATGGTTGATCCATATTTTAGTACAAAATCCTGAGTTGGAATCTACTACAGTCAGACAATCGACATATTGCTATATCCATCACCCAGAGTGTACAGACTGCAGAAAAATATGTCACATTAAGGATTCCATTTGAAATGTCTTTACATATTTGTCAGTTCCATCGGTAGAACTACTAGTACCTAATGCAATGCATTATATATTTTGTATTCAAAAATGTAAATTACAATATTGATCGACGTTTTAACAAATTGACTTCGTGCACTGTGCTCAGCAATTGTAAAAATTGGCAATTTCAGCGATGAATGAATATTGATGCTACATTTATAGGTTCTTACGCTACGCTACACATACATGAAATTACAGTTGTGTCTGTACCTCAGTTTCTAGTGCTCTATTTCCATTTTATGCATTGATGCTCTTCCATATTTCTGCATTACACACAGCACCTTTTATTTTGACTGACGAATGCTTTAAACTTGTGCATGGCCAACGTCTCTATTTAGCTAGCGGAAATTAAATAACAGTACGGTAGTGTTATATAAATGGGTATAGGTGCTGCAAGCTGGAAGCAAATTGAGATCCAACATAAATACATGTGTAACACAATCAGGAAATTCCCAGAGCAGTAATATGCTGTGTTTTTTTTTCTCGCAGAAAAACAAATGTAAAGAAAGTAAGAATGCTTCAGATTTATGTAAAACCTTTTTTAGAGCAAAACAAAACTCTAGTAACACCTAACACGGATGTTATGAATATGTACCGTATTTATAGCCTTAGTGCACCCAGGTTTGAATGGAGATAATGGGAAATACTAAAAATGGCAAATATAGAAACTTTCTGACCGTAAAATTCAAAATATTTCCATAATATTGATACACTTTTTCAACGCAGTCTCTATGAGAATTAACTTCCCACGGAGGGTCGTAATGGTTTTACTGTATATTGATTCAAACTATGCCAAAATTCAGAATCTGTTGCCATACTATTTATTATTAGTATAATACCAGCGGCTTTTATTTTCAGTTTTGACATGAATACGTCCCAAAAGTAAATATTCCGTCATAATAAAATATCCTTACGTCTACGGGAAAACTGAAATGCTACTCCTACAATCCCTTACTGATGCTAAACATTTACATATTTGCATAAGATGAATTTTATGGTTTGACTGCTTCTACCTTTAAATAGAACTTCATTTTAATAGAATAACTTTTTTACAGTTACACATTTAAAATTGTTTTTTATGCTGCATTCTTAGCATGTGACGGATACAAGCTGATTTCCAGACGATAGACGAAAACTCTTTTTGCAAATAAAAGGCTTAAATTCAATAAACAAAATTTTACTCTTCGCTGCAGAAAGTAATACATTAAAGTTTGATGTTTGCCACAATTATTATGTACTTTATAACTTACATTCCACTTCAGTATAAAGTGATAAAATACAAAGTACGAAGTCAGTGAGCATGGATGTTACAAAGGAATACTTTACTATCAGGGCTCGGACATTTATTTATTATATTTTAAAAAATATTTTCTAATGGTTAATCTACAGCATTGAGACTTCGTATAGAGACGTTTCGTATGATATTGGATAATCAAAAAAAAATTTAAATAAATATTTCATGGTTTTAGAACATATTCTCCAATGTATTTAAGGCTACAGTCGGGTTAGCAAATATTTCCCCCAATGTATTTAAGCCTGACGCACGTAAGCACATAATATTTTACATGTAAATATTTTGGCGTTTTAAATAAAAAAAATATCTGTACCCTGTTTATTATATTAGACCTTTACTGGCATCACCGGATTAATTCTTTTTTAAGCTAAGATGTACCATTTATAAATACATTTTTGTAGAAATTGCATTTCGATGTTTAGCAATAAGTAGTATAGTAGTAATAAGGTGCATAGTTCAATGCTACTACCATTTACCAGCATTTCTAGTTCAAACGTATTTACTTTTATAGAGGAACATTACTAACATGTTACACAATATATCTACGGCCTTCAATTTCTTTAGGTTTACGGATAATGAAAACCAGAAGGATATGGTGGAACTCTTAAAATAACATTAGACACAAGATATAGCTTGTTGTGTGATGAATGACTCCGTAATGGTTAAAGGCAAAAGGACACAGCTAATAAATAACATCATATTGTTGTATCTTACTTACGGACATAAAATGTGTTTATTTATTGTTCCTAATATTTATTGCTCCCTGCATTACATACTTAGCTTAGGTGCAGGATCATCTAATAGCCCTTAGCTCTTCTTACAGTAGTGCAATATTGTAAGATGAAACTCAAGACCAGACTCGATGCGTGTGACATTCTGTCATTGTCTTAATTTGTTGATATATGTACCCATTGTAATAGTATATTATTTTATTTATGGGGTCCATGTCTTTCCTATAGTCTAGTCAAGGTGAGTATGTTGATGTATACTCCACAGATATGCATTTTGTAGGTACCCCACTCTGTTACCGGTTTCGTCTCGGACGAAGCATAAGTTTATCTTGAGCCACTGCAACTTGGCTAGCCAAGTTCGGCTACCGTATTGCAGTTAATGCCACGTGCTACATGCTCAAGTATTATTTCATGGAGGACCTTTTCTTACGGTTATCTATAAAATTCAGAGAAATACATACAATTAGTAATCAAATCATACAAATAATCATTTAATGGTCGTATAGGTAAGGAAACAGATTCCTTCCTCGCAGCCCCAAGCAATCCTATAAAATTTCCAATTTTTTGTACCCACTGTTTAGTTTTAAGTTCTACTTATAGCGGAGCTCATAGCGTCGTAGCATCATAATCATAACAGTTGAACCTCAACCTAACTAGCCCAGTAGAGATAACGATTAGACAAAGTAGCCACAGTAGCCAGGTCCACAACCCACCGGGTTTCAATTTGGAACGGTAACATTGCACTACATAGAATTGTTGTTGGATTCTTAGAGCATATCGTGTAAATAGCTTATATTATGGAAAGTTTTCGGAGTCGATCTGGTTGAGTAGCTAAAAGTTTTAAAATAATCAACACACATTCATTGTAAACAGATGGAAATGAGTGATTCCTAGCCTGTGGGATGGTAGAAGATGTATGTAGTAGTATGCTAGAGACAGATACATTCACAATGTTATAATTCGCGAACCTAAGAAGCAAGAGCCAAAAACTTTCAACTCGGCACATACCTCAGTCTGCTTTCAAGCTGTTTTGAATTTCCAAGCTTTTGCTTTGAGCAGAGTTGACTTGAGTTCAGTCAGTGTAAATTGAGTTCAGCAGGGACTTACAGGGGTAGCCATATTATGTCCCAACGGTCTAGGCTCTCTAGTTCCTAAACGGAGAAGGCTGCTACGGAAATTAGGTGACCACCATTCGAAAGAGGACAAAATAGCTTACAAATTATTAGAATAATTAAAATTAAAAAAGATTCGAAATTCGAAAATTAAAAATCAAGAAAGAAAAGGCAAAATTGGCCTATAATTGTACGTATTTTTGATTGACGATTTTAGGTCATAACTTAATAGCTTTTAATACAAACAGTGAACGCCATTAGAAAGAGAAGGAAATTTATAACAGTAGCAGCTTTAAGAAATATTTTATTGTTCCTAGTTTAGGCAAGGAAAAAATGAACATTTTAAAGACACCATATTCTTAAGCCGCGCATTTGCAGAAGACATTTTATCTTCCAAGTGAAACCATTCATTCCCAGTCTTCAATGAATTTTGCCCATCTACATGAAACTAATTCAAGCACCGATATACAGAATAAATTTTCTCCCGTCCCGAGGTATCTAGTTAGACTTCTTGGGTCCCAAGGACCACTTGGGTGTTTAGCTCATGAGAAAGTTAGAAAATATTTCCCAAAGAAGGAACAGTTATCCTGAGTAGCCCATGACAAGCAATTTTATCTTTCAATCAAAATCAAAGACAATAGCTTTAGTTTTAATAATCGATCGCTGTGGATTGTAGACTAGCTTGTTTTCTCAGAATATTTTAACGCTCCTTTCGGCGATTTAATGTAAAAGTTGACCACCGGACCCCAAGAAAGCCCGCGTAAAAGACTTTTACTTCCTCCTGCAATTCAGCTTGTGCATCGACTTGAAACGCTAAAAATCACCGAAGGCTGAGGAATAGATGTTAATATTTGAAAAAGAATTTTATGTTGGATCGCGAAATATAACATGGGAATTTGGTCTATGACTCCCTGTTTTTTTACTTTTCGATATGGAACTAAAAAAAATATTTTTATCTATCTTGTTTATCCTGCTTTCTTGCAAATTTTTTCTCCTTTTTGGAATGGTTGTACAGCCTCCATTTAGGAACTAGAGAGCCTAGACCATTGGATGGGACATATATATGGCTGGCCCTGTACATACCGTGTGTGTATGTACATACCTTATTATCCATGCATAGTGTGTATAACGTAGGTATAAAAAAGTGTTATTTACTAGAGACGTAATGGGAAAGAAGGTACTCATCCTATTCTGTATCGAGAACTTGCAATTTTACTGGAATATTTACTTTAGTATAGTCTTAATATGTAGAATGAGTCTGTATGTATATCCGTTGATGGGTTTGCTGCATCTGTGCGAGAAGAGAGTGGTTCGGGCAATCTCTCGATATCGTAATAATGTGCAGATATAATATGTACTTAATGTACATGCATAATGTAAAGTAGGTGTTCTATGACCGAGTCTCCAGTTTGTATAATGTGCTATTACTTTTTCTTGCGTCAAATCTGTCAGCCAAGCTAAACCAAACTATTTTTCACAAAGTCGTTAGTTCACACAAACAGTGTTTATGCGAAAAAGGATCCACGTATTTCACTTATGTGTTAAGTAAGCAAGGTCGGCGTCGTATGAAGTCCCCAACTCCTAACTGGGATAGGCAAACCAAAAGATGTGCTTCATTTCCGCTCCACATGCTATCAGTTTGACCAAGAATTTCCGGCACTTGATCTTTGCTCCATTGACTTGGCCAAACCAAACAGCTCAATCAGTTACAAATCTCTGTCAAATCTAAATCCTCTTCATACACATTTCTCACCATTTCAGTCATTTTTATTTTCTTCGTGTCAATGTCAAATCTTCTCAATTTGGCTTTTTCTGTTTTTAAGCATTCCCTTCCATTCTCTCCTACTTACTCAATTCTTCTTACCACAAACCATTTTTACCTTCTGTCTGCTTCATCTATTCGTATCATTATAGTATTTAATAGTTTTATAACTCCTATACACTATCCAAAGGTAACTCGAGTAGCATCACCTCTTGACCAAGGTTGCCACTAACCACACCTCCATCTGCCCCTATTACTATTTGTTCTTCATTAATTTTACTATTTTTGGCCAAATAGAGAAAATATTAGCTTGTATGACACACTAGACGGAAAGTTCAATTCGTAATGGAATTTTTGGGTTAAACTAATGCATAAGGTAAAGCCGTTTCGATAAAGACTTTTATCTCCTTTATGAAGTTGTTTTTAATCCATTTGTTTCGTTGTGACAAAAGAATTGCTATATAAAAGTACGATTACCAATTTGACTTACCACATTGTCTTTCTACGTTAAATAATAAAAATGTTCTGCAGTATCTTACATATACCTAGTATAGCATAACTAAAATAGCACTTTGTTCATCAGTCTATATCTATATTATTAAACTTAGGCGTCATTCGTACAAGCTGCAGTACGCAAACAAATATTTAATATCACTGTCAAGCAAACTATTCGGAACGGTCAAACCAAAAGCGATTTTACTAAGGATTATTCTAGCAGATAAGATAACCGTAAGTCTTTTAAGACTGCTGTTACCTATGCTGTGGGTGAACTTGCAAAATGGTACAAGTCATCGACGTGACCGTGACATCTTTTGATGGTAACGTTATGGTGCACATATATTTATATGTCGACAAAAGAGACAATGGGACCAGGCATCGAAAATTTTCGGCAACACGGCAACCAGGTTGCCCTGGAAATCGGATTATGCTCCACCCAGAGGGCGGAGCTAAGAGCGGAGCTAAGGTGCTTATTGGCTCCGCCCCCCAAACCACGCCCTCTTGGGCGGGGCTAAACCTGGAAATCGTGAAGTAGGCGGAGTTTGTTGCCCTGGAAAAAATAATTTTCTCGATGCTTGAAAGGGACTAAGTGACATTGGGTTAACCACAGCTTTTTGTGCCACTGCACTGCCTGTTATATATTCCTTTGAAATCGGAACCAAAACTGCATTCATGTAATTTATATATTACTAGCAGAATTCATATTCAGAAAACAAACGACTGCTTTGGAAAGTTGAACAAAACGAAAGCTTTTTGGTCTATCAAAGACTGCACAGTGGGCATCACATTCACAATTTATAATAAATAACTTGTGTAGTGGGCCCAAGTATATATCCCATTGCAAACTTATAAAATATAGATGCGTGCAGTTGCAATTTTACTGGTCGCTTGTTTTCTCAATGAAAGTCTCACCCGTTTGAAAAAGCAGAAATGACCGCAAGTTTTATTTTAGCGTATTTTCTGCTGAATCTGGCGGTATAATCCGTATGCCGTGTCATAAACACTCTTTAAAAACATAAATATTATTTCTGAGTTAAAATCCAGCTATAACGAATACCATTCAGTCAAAACGTGAGCAATAAAAGAGTCTTTTGTTTCCCTGTCATTTCCCATTGCCTTTATGGAAATCACACGCCGGCAAAAATAGAAAGAAATTGAAAAAAACAGACATTCAGGAAAGCAATGTGGTAGCTCAGCTGCCTGCTATATTCAAGCACAGCACAGACATTGTAATTATCAATGTTACAAGTCAACCCGTGCTACGGACATTCTTGTAACATACAGTACGATTTCTACTGTCAAAGCTGAGTTTATTTTTTAAGGCTGAAATTTCCACCGCCCAGTTTCAATTTAATTTTGAAAATGCTAAATTCCCTGCCCATTGTTTGAATTGCATTCGCATCGCACAGTCGGAATTTTTCATTGAAATATGAAATATTTGAATGTTGAAATATTTAAAATTCACAAATTTATCGAAATAAATTCATTTATTTCGTTTATTTCATTTTTCAGGGAAAGTGAGTTGCTAATATATCGTGGAATTATTCAAATATCATGCCTGGTTAAGATGAAATGTTTGAGGAGACATTCTGAATTGTTTTAGAAGTATGAAAATGCTGCTGGAGCTGGCGGAATACGTTGTCTAAACTTGAAATTATATGAGCCGAAATCACGAAATTATACCTACTACACTGCATTTGCATTTTGCTCACTGGCTGTCAGTTAATGGCAACTGCTTATTAGCAATTGTAACGCTGTAAAGATTTTCTATTATTTGTAGGTAGCACAGCATATCGGACAGCCATAAGTACATTAGACATTCGGTGGTACTTTGATACTGCCTAGGCTGTTTTCAATGATGAAATTTTTAAATTCACACAAAAAGTGTTTTGCTCCTAAAAAATGCTATGAAATTATTTTTGGCGAGACTTAGATGCACTGAATTCGAAAAATAATTATTCTTTACTGCAGCGCTATGCTTTGTCATAAAACCACATAAATTCTATATTTTCTAAGATACTTTCCCTTTAGCATTGAATGCGTCTAATTGGATGGTATCCATGAAAGTATAATAAAGAAGAAACAGCTTTCTCAGAAAATCATGAAGTTACAAGGTTATGCGGCCAGAGAGTTCGGGTGGGTAAAATTACTTAAAAAACCTTAGGTTAGGTTATAGACATAGACATAGTAATCAGCCATTCACGCATATTCAACACCAAGATCGGTTCTTGTTTCTCAAAACTTCCGTTTAAGGGATTCAGTAGCACTTGAGTTATTGTAAGAGAAAAAAAAACATTTATTCTTCCCAACGAAAAATCGAGTAAGTAAACCAATGATTGTTTGATTTGCAAAATTATGTATTTTACATTTTTCATCATTCTGTGGACCTACCCATTTCCATTATTTTATTTGCAGCAGCGACTTTTAAATTACAACTATTTTTTTCTAGTAATACGAAATAGTAAAAGATCAACGGTATTTTAGATCTTATGGTAGTTTATTTTGTCATAGCCAAAAGGTTTTTCAGCGGTTGAGGCCAGACGTCGACGTTGGGCATATTACGATCACATATTGCAATCACAATTCGGGCAATTTGTGGGTAATGAGTAGAGTTTATTAATTTTTATTTTTAAAATATCCTTGTAAGGAATAGCAATTATTTAAATAAGCAATTAAATAATGTACAGATTAGAGAAAACGATTAGAAATTAACTATTTAACCATTTGCAATGAATGAAAAACATTCTAGTTATTTTTAGTAACCTGGTATAATTATATCGATATAAAATGTCAGTTAAATTTAGAAACTGGCATTTCTTTTCTTTCGTAAGGAAAATAACACCAATACGACATGGAAGAATAAAATGTGACATTTATTCACCTGCTATAATTTCTTGACTACCTATTCCACGATATATTTGGGTTATAATTGCTAAATCCATTTAATACAAATACTGTAGACCTTTTCTATGCTTTTCTCATTGTTACGCATGATGCAAAAAAGTAACGTTATTATTTAGAAGCATAACTGCTTTTGCCCTTTTTTCATTGTGCTACAATATACAATCGTTAGCGATGTATGCATATTGGTATACTTCCGTCTTGAATAGCAACTTTATAGGTTTCCAGTGATTTTTATATCTGAAGACATACTCATGAATGAACTAAAGAGTCCCAATGACAATAAATGAGGCATAAAAGATTTTTGCATGGCATTTGAGTTCGATGTCGACTTCCGTAGTTGAGTTAATATTATTATGACAATGTAGGATTGTATGGAGCTCTGTAGGTAGTGTGGATCATTAAAGACAGCTCAGTGCGTCTCCCTGTTGAACTGCGTTGTCTATTTGGAAAATAAGAAGTCAGAACGAAGGAAATTATCGGAGAAAGTCTTACTAGTCTGGCAGAAACGATTTTAGATGACTGGCAATGAGTAAAATGTAGTAAAATATGCTAAAGTTGCATACAATTACAGAGCGTGCACTTATCTGTGTGATGTTTCAGTAGATTTATAGTATGTGGTATCTTATTTAGTGCATAGTGTGTAGCAAAGTCTTATTAAGTTGGCCAAGGAAGCAAGCCGAGCTTAGCTAAGCAAATGAAACGAAACCAAGTTAGGCCAAATCCAACGAAGCAACCAAATCAGGCAGGCAAAGGAGTAAAGTCAAAGTCAACTGCTGAAATCTAAGCAACTCTCTATCTGCGCTAAGATATTATTATTACAGCGTAGCTGTTTGCACATTTCCCGTTCACCACAAGTTAGAACATAGACATCCGAGCTCTCGATGATGGTTGACGCTTTCGTAGACGCTCAATGTAGAGCGATATAGTCCTCCTCAGTAGTACATAGTGGTACACTGTAGTACACTGTAGTACACTGTAGTACATGTACAGACGAAATCTTTTGGAGAAAGAGCGATGAGGCTTCTAACGAGATGCCTGACGAACCGATCAACAATATTGCAGTTTTCATATTATTCGGTGAGTTATTCCAGATCCGCGTCTTTTCTTGGTCCTACGTACGGCTTCTCCGTGCTCTTTTCCAATTCCACATAAGTCGTCGTTTCCATGAATAGCTCGTCTGAGAAAGAAGTCGACAAACCTTTTTTATTCCATTTTGATGGATAAATTGTTGCCTGTACAGACATATCCCACCCATTCCATCGTGAATGGTGTTCCAAGTAAGCAGCTCCACTCCAGCTTATCTTCTTCAGCTCTCTGCCTGTTCTGTTGTCTGACTGACTCAATGTCTACTTATTGCCTACCTACATTTACATCTCCTCTATACTCTTATTACGCTACTTCCTTTGCACTTCATATAGCACTCCCACAATAGTAATCGCACCACGAATGCCTCATATAGCGCCTCTGGTGGTTAGGCACATATTTATATATATTCTTATTCAAATCCAACCCGGACACTACAATGCCGCATCCATATTTATTATGCCTTACCCGGATTCCCGATATTAACTAATAATAAAATACATATTGACTAAGTCAGATATATGTATTACTGCATTAGCCTTAGAGGGCTGCCTGGGTATGGGCGAGGAATACGGAAACGATAACTGGGTATGGGCCTTGAGTCTCACAATGCTTGTGAAATGGCATCCAACGGTATATACTCATGGGCATCAAACAGAGGAGAACTGTGCCAAATGGACATTTTTGGCAATTCCAAAATGATGCTATTCAAATAAACGCAATTTTGGCACCTAACTTAACTGAGCATGCATAAAACAGTTACCGCAGAAAATCCCCAAGAAAATATCTGAGTTTCCAAAAGTTATACCACCATGTCATGTTCCTTTATCTTCTATAAGCTGCTACATTTTTCTCCGGCTCTTGGTCCCCAAATGGTGCCTGACCAATGCGATGTGGCCTTTATATTATAAATTTCATTTTTATGGGGCCCACAGAGAGCCTGCGGAATGGAATTTGAGTACGGGCTCACTTCTTGGGCTGGGAAAAGGTGCAAAATATTTCGTCTAGGAAAATCCTTCCAAAATCTTTGTTTTGAAATCTGTGAAGGGAAAATATTAGAGATATGGATTGTGAATTAAATATTTAATTGATCTCCATGTAGTTAATAAGAAGTTGAAATATATACTAATTACATATTCTTAAGATAATGTCCTTTTCCACCGTCCTCTCTTCAAAGTAAAGAGGAAGAAGATCAGAAATATGGTGGTAGCGGCAAAGTGGTGGCCAAAGTGACCTAGAATTGAAAATGTGACAATTCCAGGAAGTACAACGACGGAAGTCTCCAGCCACCAATCACTCCATCGGCAATAGTGTATACCAAAGGAAGCTTGGCATATTATACCTTTATAAAAGCCTAATTTTTATACGATAAAGCACAATTAATTGTAACAAGATCATGAAATGTAAGCTACTCTTACGGTAATTCATGTATACAGGATCTTTTAAATATTTCAGATATATAGAGCCATTCATTTGTTCTTTAAATATATCTAGTGCTCTTTATTTATATGTAAATAAATGTATTTCTTGTCACTTCTTGTTGCTATAATTATTGCATTCTATGTTTTTAGCATTTTTCTTCCGACCATAGACCTGAACGCATTGCAAGGTCTTTATATATAATTGATTTAATTATATGTACGTATGAGTTAAGCTGTAAAATACGCGAATTACAGTGCGAGGAAGACAAATGGGACATTTATGGTGGCAATATATTTTTGCCGGCCTAATACCTTTTTGATTCTCTGAAATGCAAACTTATTGAGGATGAGAGTGAGAAGTGTGCTCAGTGAAGTAGTGGAGAGTGTTGGCATTCAAGTACATGTGTTTCTTAGTTCCTTTATATATACTGCTCAAAGTATGCGTTACAGGTTCTGTAGAAAATGAAGATGTAATTCTTGACTTCGTTTCACCCGTGTATTGAATCTCGTCTCACCCAATATGAAATAGAGTGCAATGCAACGCAACTGAACTGCATTCAAGATTCTTATAGCCCTAACATTTTCTTTATGTAAGTCTCTCTTCTGCCCGAGTCCGGGTTCTAGTAGCTCTGGAGATTCTAGCTAGTAACTGCTGCTGGTGTTAAATTTTCGGGTCGTTGTGCATTGTTGTACAAGTACCTACAGGAGTAGTAAGCTGTAGGTTGCATGTATTTCCAGGATTTTTCGATCGCTTCTCTTCTGTCTCAAACAAAATCAGCCTCATCTGAACGAAGCGTCTCAGTTTTCTCTCCCTTCTATCAATAAATGCAGCCGTGCATTATGGCTTCAATTTATTTGCATAATACTTAAATGCTAAGCTCCCAGCAGTCTACTACACTTTTCATTTCTTACTATCTTATAATGCACCACAACAATACTCGAATCATAGCCTGTGCTCAAACTGTCTTGTATTACCTTACACTCTCGCTCAGAGTATAAAATTGGCATTGCTATGATTATTGTGCACTTCCTAGATATTTTTTGTCCTCACTGTTGAAAATTGCAATGCGCGAACAAACAAGTAAATGCCATTGCTCTGAGAGTCCTTTAATAGTAGAATTGGAATTTAACTGCATCTGTTCACTTTCTATAATCTGCACTGTGTCTGTTTGCAATTATTTGAATGTCACAACCGTATGCATCCTTAATTGGTACTATTTTGACATAACTAGATGTACATTCGTTATACGATTATCTTTACAAAATCCTTAGAAAGCCAGAACTGCAGTTCAGGAATTATGGAAATTAAGGCAATTAATTAGTAAGACCCTTTCCCATTATAGGATCGAGAAATTGCCTAATATTTGTTCTACAGTTCCAGTGAAGTTAACAAATTTTGAAAATTTAAATTAACAGGGGACATCACGGTTAGCTTGTGGCATTTTGCGACTATTAAAATGCGTGTTAAAATGTTTTTACATCCGGTCAAATTCCTCCAAGTGTACTAATTCGATCTTTATG
>JABASH010000972.1:0-30842 GCA_019776445.1 Tomocerus maximus
CTAATGTAAACTAGCAATCATTTGTGTGTTTTAGAACACGCTGGTGTGTTTTAGAACAAACCAAGTTTCAATATAAACTGTAACATATACAAAATATCTTAAAACAACGTACTCTAAGACTGAAAAAAAACTTACCTGGAGAGCTATTTTGATATGGATGCCTTCAGAATTGACTAAAAACGTGGAGCACTGAGAGAAAGTACTTTGTAATAAGGCGGACAGTAGAATTACAATGGCCATGACGTAGCCATTGGACATTAACTCGGACCATGTTAAGTGTTCTGATTCGGAGTACAAATCGGAGATTGTCTGGTTGTGAGATGTGTATGCAACGATTGTTTTGATACCTAATGGTGCCACAAAGCCGGAAAAGTCTGCTGCCAGTCGAAAAACCCCTCCTACGAGCATTGATGCCCAAAGGGTTTTGAATAAGCAATTCCATAAGCTGAGTTTTCCATCTATGGATTTTTCCTATTCAGATGAGTACACATTTTAAAATCTTCCATGACCAATTTATATTTCTGACAAAATATATTACATGCATATAAATTAGTGACAACCTTTTCCACTTGGAATATTTCGTAAAATCGATGAAATTGGTGATCAGTTTTTTCTTCGGGTGGTAAATCCCCCAAGTCATCATCCTCCAATGGGCGTTCATATCCCAACCCAAGAATGGCCGTAAACCAATAAAATGAAATTCGTGATAATAATGATGAGTAGTAATGTCGGTATTTTATATTGTCTAAATTCACTATTTCATCAGGGTTTCTACTCAACGGTGAATTTTTTCTCTGAAAAAAAATAAATCATCGTACTATTACTATTACGTCCTGTTATTTGAATGAGACGGTGACGACGTCAATATAAAAGTTATTAAATCTTATTACTTGAAGAATAACATTAGTTCTTTGCATTTTAGTTCATACAGATATGTAATCTACCGTCATAAAATTTAAATTATTTAGTAAATATTAATATTAATAATCCAATCGTGAAACTTTGTTGCATTTTTCATGCCACCAAAACATTTGCACTTAGCACAGAAGTGATTCAAATTCAATTTTTATGGCTTACCGGTACATTTAAAATAATAATTTTTCATATTTTGCCAAATAATAAATTCACAAAATACTATATACTTATGCATTTCATGAATATAGGTACTACACAGAAGAAATTAAAAAACTGTAATAAATGCTTATACATTCAATGATCCAAAACAGGATCAATAAAATCCTATTACTTATGGGGACCTGAGTTCCTGAATTTCTGCAGAATTTTTGAAAACAGATTTAAAAATTGCTAGTTAGTTTTTTACCTTAAAATGTTAAAATGTTCGAAGTGGTGCTGTAAAGATGCATTGTATTCTATGATAAATGGAATAAAAGTAGTACCTAAGTATGTATATGTACTATCTGTTGTTGCTTGCACATTGATATTTATGATTGAAGTCAAATACTTCATGTAAAATTTCAGTAATACCTACTAAGTTACTTATTTTTCATCTCCGGAATTTTGTACCATGTTTATAACTTTGTCAGCTGCCATATTAGGAGTGATTGTTAACAAATATGCATTTAGTTTCAGCTGGCACTTTGGTGAGGATCTTGAAAAAATGGATGAATCAAGAAATTCAAGGTTTGTCAGCACAAAAAATTGTTGTACTACGTGCATTGAAATGTGTTCATCGTAATAAGGAACATAAGAAATCAAATTCAATGTTATTATTAAACACAGGCTTATACCGTATAATTATGTCCCATGGGCCATGGATTATATTTTGAAAAGTAATAAAATGCAGACACTCAAATCACAGTTTAAGAAAACAGAAAATATCCACCACTGTTAGAGAGACATAATAAGTATGTATGCTCAAACACTTTTATCATGCAAAACTGACGATGCAGTACGAGTACAAGATACAAGTCACACGAATTATGTATTCTCTGTAGGTGCACTACTTGTGCTTGCCATCGTAATACATCTGTCCATAATATTCATCTTTTTTAACACTTTTCTACGATTTCCTGCTTAATGAAAGACGATTGCTATATACTGATTTACATTTGTGATCTTTTCTTAATTTATGCATCCCACTGCCATATTCGTCACTTATCGAATGTAGTGCATATTATCCTTTTGAAAACATAAGTACTTCAGCAGCCATTTCGTTACCAAAATTTAGGATTTGCTAAAAATGTTAACAATAATCTGAACCGGTATTATGTAGAATTTTTCTTAATAGTGGCACAAAAAATTTGTCTCATCTGCTAAATCACTTGTGAGTATTCTTCACAGCTAAAATAATTATCTTTCATTGTAAATGTAGAACATGATATGGTAGTATATTCTACATTTACAAAAACGTAAGCATTATTTGCTGTTTTGATTCTGAATGAATACGGTTCTTTTCATGATAGTTTTTTTCAAAATGTCTCTGTCATTAGAGTCTAGAGTCTTTTTATGTAGGTTTCCATAACTTCCATTCCAAAATACCATTTTAGCAATGGATTTTTTTTAAATCTAAAGACTATATTATAGACTTAGACATATATTACAATTGCCATTCCTGTTTTCAACATTGAAAACAAGTTTAAGTAATATTCATTCAAATAAAACGTTATATTACTTGAATAAATAAAGTACTGCAATGTACATGATTTATTCCAGATTTATACAGCATTTACAGAATGGCAGTCAGTTAAAGTCACGCATTTGCACTGTTTACAAGTTAGGACTAAAATATGGTATGGCCACATGTGGATATGTACATAACCTTGTGAGGATATGCAATGCTAAGTAATGTTACAATACATAATAACTTGTCAGCTTTAATTTTATAACATGATGTCTGCCAACATAATTGACATTTCATTTCCAGATCCTACAAACTTTGCAAATTGCTGCTCCTGGCTTACAAATTCCTTCCTTTGTGCACGATATACTAATTGCCGAATAGTCTTTAGTACTCATAAGCCAGCCTAATATGGTCAAAATCAATGACCAATAAATTCCATTGTGTTTGTATGACTAAGCTTCATAGTTAGGCTTCATTGTTGTAATGGATTAAATATTTTGCATCGGTTCTGTTTCATTCGTGATCTTGTACCCAAACCTTACTACTTATTGTACAATATTTAAAAATGTGTACTTTCTAAGGAACTTTGTAAGTGACAGTGTCCAAGTCTAAATCTTTTAGCTTTGGATTGAGACATTATGTTGACTCAAAGGGTTCTATAGAACACACATGAAAAAACCAAGGACTATGTATTGTGGCGTTATCCCTAGAGTTTCCTATTAACCTGTCTACTTTTCATAATTTTGTTCATGACTACATTATAACTAAGAATATGATGGACGACCGACCAGTAACCTTATTTTAGAGCGTAACAGAATAAATGGGAAAGAGAATTATGTAAAAACGTTATTAAACCGAATATTTTAAAATGACCTACATATGTGGTGAAAATTCTAAAAAGTAGTGAAAAATTATATCCATTTAAATTATGGAATGGAATTATAGAAAGCAATAAGTGGATAGGTGCAACTGCAAGTATATTCAAGTGATTCAGGAAATGAGCCAAATCTTCTCTCTCTACTCTCTACAGAGTATAATGCTATGTAAAGGAAATACGACTTCAAACAGCACAGTACTAACTACTGTGTGTTTAACTTTTGTGCTTGAATAAAGAACAAAACTGTTAAAGAAGGAAATAATATGCACAGATAGTTATTTCTTGCAGCTTGGAAACATGAAAATTTTCTCCACTGTATAAACACTATCTTTTGTAATACCAACATTAAATCAAATAGCTTATGCGCTAATATAATTCAACAGTGGTGTAGTTTTCCTATCATTTTAATTGGAAATCATATCGGTCAAGCATATCTATATCTACCACACACCTTTAATTTTTTTATATTTTTATGCACTGATTACTAGCAATTGAATTGCAGTTTACGCCTATCTTTGCGAGGATGGGCAAACAGTACAATGCGAATTAGAAAAATGTGATCCATCATACTTTTGTAATCTGTTCTTAAACGGAAAGTAATCAATTTATTGTCCTGTCACTGAATTAATTGAGCAGCTTAGACCTTTTCCTACTACGAACAAAGAATTACGTTGATTAAATGGTGGTTTCCATTTCAGTGCAAGCAAAAATACAACCTAATGATTCATCAATGCAGACAAAAGAAAAGGCACAACGTCATTCAATTATTATTCAGTTCAACATGTGCATCGATTATTTGGATTGTCTGTGTCTCCAGTATCTGAAAGACAAAACATTTTATTCTTTAAGGGCGACCTTGACTAATAGTAACCTAACAGGATACTATTTACATGAATCAAATCAATTCTAACGTGCTTATGAAAGTCATAAGATAAACATAAATTGACTAATATAAATTTGGACAAAGAAAATGTGAGTCAACTGAGACAAAGACTAATAATTTGGATAAAAGCACCCTGTACAGGTTTGAGCAAAGATAATGCCAATGTAAATTTTGATTAACAAACTGGGCGATTGTTCAGATTGATCACCTTTGAAGTGCTTTTTAAGTTAGTTAACTCATTGTCAGATGGATTTGTATGAATTTATGTATATTTATTTGGAGTCCTGTCCATCCATAGGAATTGCAAAGGTTAAAATACTTAAAATTAAAGTAAAATCAAGTTTATATATTGTCTATTTCCGTCTAAAATTATTTAAATTAGGACATTCGTGAAATAGATGGTACGTATCAATATCAGTTTTTGAACATTATTATTATCTGCATGCGTGCCAGTTTATATAGCTACGTTCATATAAACATACTTAGTTGTGTGATTTAATCTTGGGTTAAACACGAACTAACATTTACACTTTCGAAGGCATTACATTGTAATGAATCTTTGATAAAAACTTAGTTTCTGTAATTATCTTTCACCAATTACTACAGAGTCAACTTTCCGAGACCATTCCTAAGTTGTAAACACCGATTATATCAATTATTGCAATTCATGGAATTTAAATACTAATTAAATGCGTGAATACATAATCATAAAAATACGTTTTCAATATAATTATATAAACTGAAAGTAAAAGCTAGTTTTTCATGCTACAATTAAAGGATGTTTAAGTACAAATAGCAAGGCATAAACTTGTTTCCCTACTCCACTATTCAGATGTATAATTTAACAAGTTGCATCTTGCACCTTGATTACTGCTACAATGCACAATAACAATAAACGTTTGTAGAAAAATACAGTTAATGCATTAGTATACTATGAGTGGGTCTCAAATATAAACGAGCATGTAATACGCATACCTAATGGACTCCTATGCAGGTATTCATTTACACTGCAGTGCAGACAAAGATTTAAAGTCTACGACTACATGATTTCTTTTACCATTACCGTAATTGTGAGCATATCGATATTTCTGTTAAGTACCCACTAATGAGTAGGTACTTAATTGCCTACTCAGCCAACTGTGAATTCTCTCTTCTGTTAACATATACAATTCAGAAAAATATGAAATACCTATAGATACAATTTGGTATATTAAATAGATACAATTTGGTATTCAAAAATATGGCAATGGCTGACTTCAATAAAAATTATGTTGTTAACATTCGTGACTGATACGGTCCTACAAACGCATAGTTTTATTGAGATCCAACTTATTCCAATTTTTATTAGCAATTATCACTACAATACAAAAGTTTGTTTTCCTTCAGGAATATTATGGATCCTATTTAGAAACACCCTCCAACTATGTACACAAAAGACTTTTTTGATTGCATGGCGAATTTATTGTTTTGCCATGCCAGAGTGTAAATAATCGGCCTGTAAGACTTATTAAATGCATGGGGATAATAATATAATTTATATAATTACTTCTATTTTTTAATTGGTGTTGGCGAAATGTTTACGCAGATCAGAAAAATGGGTAAGAGCAAAGGAAATGCAGAGCTTACGATTGAAACATAAGTAGGTGATGGGTATAATATCATGCATTATGTGGAAAACTTTTGTCTGACCCTCTTTTTATTGAATGGGATATGTCAGGATTACTTGACCGTTCCTTTTGACTTTGAAAACATCAAGCATGGAACATTAAAATAGGTATGACGTACCTCTAAAAAGTGATCAAACGTGTAGTAGAATGATAAGTATTTGAAGAGCATCATTGATCATATCATGAGCCATATAGGATTCCTAGAAAATGTTCTTGGCTTTGTCTAAACTTTTCTAAGGAAACTACAGCGAACATAGTAACCACAACCACAAGGTAAACGATCATTTTATTTGCAAAAAGAAACTATGAAAGTTCTTGCTCTGAATATTGGTATATCCGCCGGTATGCATCTTACAATTTAATTATCTTGCTTGGTATCTTAATAAACAAGACGCAGTGCAGATAATTGTAACAATGCTCCACTGTTAAATGAAAAAGTGAGAAAACTTATAGATGCAGACATTCCAATAAGTTATGTGAACAAAGATGAATGGTATGCAAACGTAATGTCTGTTCTGGTTTTTCATATCGGTAGTTCTGCATAAAAAGAAGACAAGACACAAGAATGCACATTTATAATAATGGGTCGGTAATATTTTTGGATGGCTTGTTAGCATGCAGTTCAATATGAAAAACCTATTGAAGTATTGGTAATGTTGGTAAAAATAATTACAGCAATAACCCATTAAAATATGACAGCGATGATTCTGCCGTAGTAAAATGTAAATCATAATGATTTGCATAATGGCAGTGACTACAACTCAATTATCCTGAAAATAATATAACAACTCTTCATGTACATAAATTTAAATATGTAATCAGAGTGGAAAGGAAACAAGAAGACACTTACGTGAACAAAAATCGTCCGTATCAAAAAGGCTGTCAAAGCCACACTGCTCACACAGGTAGCGATATCGACAAGGACCTTCACATGAAGAATAGATAAGCCCGTCGAGTAGTAGTGAACGTATAATTTCGCCCAACAGAGCACAGAAGTAATGATAAAAAAACAAATATTAACCAAGAGGTATTTTGCCTTTTGGCAAGTCTCGGCGTGATGATAAAAAAGTAAAACAAGGGCTGCCGCAGTTAAAGTGATTGCCGGTGTAAAGAGACGCACATAGTCGAAGACGAGTTGGTAGTAATTATAGTTGTCATCCGGTATAAAAACAGTCGTCCCATCACTATTAATTATTTTGTCACTGAGAGATGTACTGTTAATAGTTTCCCCGTCAGTCAATTTATCACCTTCATCCCCATTTGCTAGTGCCACAGCCAAAAACAAAATAATGGCTTCAGCCAACTCGACACAGCATCCCATAATGAAAATCAACGTGAGATTCCATACAGAAACGTGATGGCAAAACATTCTCCCACTAAAACTCGACTTTGCTGAGCTCTCCTCATTGTCACTTTTCTCTTGATCTTCCGCAACATTTTCATCCGGGGGAGTTATTATCGTTCTGCACTGTTTCTCATCCTCACATTGAACTTGAGGCGTGGCTAGTAATTTCACTTTTTTCGTTAGTGGCTGCGATTGCTCATCTTGACCCTCATTTTGCACTTTCACTATCTTTCCCTTCCCCTCCGCCGATTTCAAACAATATTTTCGATAAATAAGAATCACTATGAGGAAGTAAATAAATATTGAATTTAATCCGGACTGTATGAAATTTAATGAACAATTCTTTATTGCTGGACTATCCGCCGAAGATTCCCCTTCAGAACTGTTACCCAGAACTTGTACAAGAAAATTCTGGTCACAAGCAAATTCTACCATTGTGAATTAGTTTCTTGATAAATCCAATCAATAGTAAAATCTCAGATCTCAGCCGATTGTAGTAAGTTTCCAAGCCGAAGAGTCATATTTGTCAGTTCATCTTGAAACCTATTCAATCAAAAATTATGTTCAATTTAAGTTAGGACTAGATTACTAAATAAATGTTTTTTTCTTATTTATACTACAACTAAGTCATATAAGCTGCAAATAATATAAACTGGTGAAGACAACAACAAGGAAAAAGTGTCATCAATTTTTGCGTCCTTGTTAGCTGCGTATGCGTGTAGCATATTCCGCTAATACATTTTGTTGTCTAAATATTTGGCATTTACTAGACATTAAACTACATACTATTTGTCACAAACTCGTCTCAACTAACAATTAAAAATCCATAAGGAAAAACGAAATTGGCTATTTTTTATTCTTCTTATCTGATCCATTCAGTTGTCTGAATGTCCTTGCTTCCTTCAACAGGTAAGTTAATAACTATACTTGCGTATGTACTTAAAACTAGGGTTGGCATCTGATTGTTATGAGTCTTGTGGTCTTTACAATTAGATAATAGGGAAATTCAAGAAATTGTTGGCTGAGGATGAAACCTGTTTATGCTTATTGACAGACAAGATAACTGTTGAGCTGAATTCGGCAAACTAAACCAGACAGACGTGAGACCACAATTACTAAGTAGCTGTATGCCGTTTAGATATTTAAATTTTGCATGAATCGGTGTAACTGTTTCTTATTTAATACTCGAAACATTTTTTTGGAGGCTTTTATTGAACATGAATTATTTAGCATGATGTTTTGCATGTAAAAGTGCACATGCATATAAGCTCATGCACATTGTTATCCAACTGACATGCAGAATTTTTTATTATTTGAAATATTATTAAGTAATTAAGGTAAGTACCCAATTATGATCTTGTAATAGTCATAATATTGTGAGACAAACCTGCCTGCAATGTTCTATGTGTTAAAAGTAAAAAGTGTCTAATAAATTGCGGAAGTCTTGTATTATTTCATGTCTTTGTTTTACGGAGACTTGATGATAAATGTATTTAATATATGAATAGGAAAATGCGTGGTTTATTGGTACGACCACAATTTTCCAATTATAAAACGACACATCGCTACATTAGTCTCACGCACGGACGTAAAAATATAAATGTTTGTTCGAGTTTGTTGGTAACAAACCAGTCTGCATGTGGAAATGTGCGATGTGTTTACTAGTTTGTAGTCTACAGATTTATATGCACAATAGATTTAGTTGCCACATAAAGTTGAATGTCAACAGCAATAAATCTAAAGGAAAGAATCAATTCACTCTTGACACATTATATGGTTTCATTATATTTTTCATTTTGCTGTGTGTCATCGTCATAGTGTGTTTGGTTCTTTGGTTAGACGTTAATGAACTTGCTTACAAAGTACCAAAAAATATTGCACATAAACATTGCTTTACATTATGTGCTTTATTTTTCATGAATGTACTATTGTCATTGCATTGCATGAACTGTGCAGCGTCCGAAATTCCGGAAAAATGTAGATAATAATAGAGGAATATTCCAACAAAAATATTATTGCATAATAAATTGTATGATATTTAAATATGACAGAGCACACCTACTTGTTTCTATTGGAGTTTTAATGTGGCAAACAACGACGGCATTTAAAATGTGTGTTTATACTTTGTAAAGCAAGCAGTACATAATAATTACAGAGTACAATAGTTTGTGCATGATATCCTTCCAACTACAAAGCGGTTACAATAGACAGGCCAGTCTGCCCTGTCTAGTTCAGCTTATTGTTCGTGCAAATAGTTATGACTTTAATTACAGGTGATAAAAAGCAGTTAAGCAGTCGTACATATACACAGAGTGTATCATTATGGACTGCATTTGTGCACGGGTCTGGTTTATGTGGCCTAATATTGTAAATACACACGAATTAAATAAATGCGAGCATTTGTTATGCTTAATATAGCTTTAGACATGTCTCTAATAGAGTCGCAGAGCAATAATATGGATATGTGGGTGGCAGAGAGTGTAATGATGGAGACAGTTTACGTTGACGTTAGCTCTGACATATTATAGTAAGGATTATGCTACATAATAATCTATGCTAATGGTCATGTCAAGTTGATCTTGATGCTAATTTGAAGCGTACAACCCAACTGTGACTTGTCTACCCGACTGCTGTTGACACAAGTGATGACTGATAAAGGAACTAACAATGAATAATTTATACGCACTCACTTTTCAGCTCCAATCTATCTCTGTGTATCTTTGAGGGTTATCATATTAGTCAAATCTGTAGCTCAGACTCTTTTAATTACAGATTGACTAAATCCTGAAAACATGCAACGTTTTCTTTAGCTGGGAAGGATCATCGCATTACTCCTCTGCATTTTAGATACCTACACAATAAACATTGCCGAGCGAGATCCTAGCTATCTAAAATTAGGAAACTGCGATGCTACTATTGTTTCAGGGGATTGCCAACTAAATAATGACTTTTCGCAAATGTTGTGTATAATAGGTGGCATGCAACATTTTTTATATAAAGAAAACTCGCACAAGTCTTATGTTAACCTTTATGACCCTAAACATACTAACCTAGTTCAACTTTGTTCTTTTGGCGTCCTTTCCTAAATACAGAGATACAAAAACACTTATTAATGGAAGACAGTAGTGTAACATTTCTGCTCCGTATGCTTTATTTAGTAACAGTTAGCACCACACTAATCGAAATCGTAAGTTAGGTTGATTGGGACCATATAATTAGTTTAAACCATTCTAAATTTAGTCCCTAATTTATTTTTGTCCAATGAATGTTTGTGTACTGATTTCCCTACCATTTCCGAATTTTATCGAGTTTCCTCGGAGTAGTAATTACATATCTTTCATTTAAACGAATCACCCAAAATTCTTGAAAAAACTTTACTATTCCTGAATTCTATTAGAAGGTTATGTAGATTACGGGCAATAAATTGAACCACGCGAATTTAATTGTCTTTCTATATAGACTTGAGACAGGATGAATCGACGACTGAAGAGTATCAGAGCCTGTTCCAAAAAATCGACTCAATACACACAACCCAAATACACCAAAGATTTCTATAGGACTACTATCACCGGAAAAATCTCATAGAAGAAAATACCAAAGATAATATTAGTTTGACTTTCCCAGGAGCTATTCACAAATTCTGTAACTTGAAACCGAATGTCAAACGTAGTTTCAATTAATTTCCTCGGCTTTTGCTGATAAGGTTTACAGCCTGAAATTCTTGATAAGTAGAGATTTAAAAAATTGTTTGGAATTTCTTAAAACGCTCTGCGCTTATGCAGAATCCTTCAGAAGCAACAAGTAAATAGTCTAGAAAATAGTCCAATTATCTGTCTCACAAAAATCCGTTTCAATTAGTTTACTCAATCTGGCTCACATAATCGGAACAAGTAAAAAAAAACTTCTATTTGCTCTGCAGTAAATGGTTTCTGTTCACGCACTAGACACAAAATTTGCAGACTAATACAGCGTGCACTATTTACAAACCGATTTCGAAGTTCATAAAAATGGTTTATACTGCGGGAAGATTATTTGTGTAGGAATTAAAATAATTACCGATTGTTTTTCTCTGTGCTTGTCATGTACGTGAGTTGGTTTATTCTTGATGCTCATCTGTCACAGTAACTGGATCTATTTAGTTTCACCTGGTATGTTATTTCGAGAGAGTGAGTAACAGGTGTATTTGGAGTATCTCCACAAGGTCTATGTAAAATGAACGGAACTGACACTAACACTAGCTCATCCGACACTAGACTAGCGACTAGCCACTGGTTTTCTACGTTTATATATTGCTGGTTGATGTTCTTTCTCCTCGTCTGCTAGTTGGGATTGGGATGGGGATGTAATTTGAGCAGAATATTGAATTAAAAGAGAGTGCAGTGTAAGTCAGCACTTGGCAGTGCTATCACAGTCTCATGTCTCATCCTTCCATCTACATGATCATGATATGGCTTATCACACACAACTGCCTGACTCTGCAGACTACACGAGCAAGACTACGATTCCTACACGAACGACAATCTTCCTGCATTTATGCTCAGCTCAAATATTTATTCATTGTTTAGAGCACATTCTCATACAGCTGAAACACTGGAAATGTGAATGAAACTCATAACATCTAAATAGTATCTGTGTGTACATGTGGGATTTAGAGATCCCCATGAGCTGCTCTAAACCAACCTATATGGTTTCATATCCAAAAAAATCTCCAAGAATATCTTTCCATTCCAGGCATAAAGTATTTTATGCAAATACTTTTGGCTTGCGTAAGAAAAGATATTTTGTCCAGAAATGCAAATATGTATCTCGAGTTTTCAATATATTGGGGATTACATAGATTTTAAGTAGTGAATGGAATTGTTTGTAAATGCATGGTATGATGACTGGTTGGGAAACACTAAATACTACCTACGGCACACACACAAATGTTTGTAGGGGTTTGTGATGCAGATAGTTTACTACTTGCTCGTATGTACATCTGTAGAGTACATTGGCAAGTACGACGATGTTTACATATTTATTAGTAGACAGAAGAGTGCAAGTATACAAACTCTTAACTATAAGAGCTAAACTACTAAAGACTACCTACTCATATAATAGACACTCTATACTCGGACTAAAACAAACCAGTCGACTTAACGACTAGAACTGCTTTGGAGCTTTTAGCAGTCGGAGTCATCCCCTTAGCCATTATATCTCATCATCACTGTCTTTGGCATTTGCATAGTGATTTGAATAATATGTGAATGGGGATGAATGTATATACAAGATCGTGCATTAACTGATAGATAGAATTGACTTGACTACAGGCCACTACTTGGCATAAAGTGCAGACTCTCCGGCTGGACATGACTGAACTCTCCGTACTCACAACAACTTGACACTCACATCTACATTTACAAAAGCTATACCTTAGGTGATCTTTCCTAAACCTGCAACTTTGGGCCCATAGATACTCTATTGCAGAATATAATATAGGCATAGTCATAGAGATCTTAATCTTGTGCATAGCATGCTCATAATTATCTACTTATTCCAAGGTATGTGTTATGTCATTCCAATGTAATGCAGAAACTCGCAAACATATTTACAGATAGATGAGTCAAGTGTATCTCGTGAAGTCTATCTCGTGTATTGTATGTTCGTATACTTGAATGATGTCTATTGTACGGCATCTCTCACTTCATCTTTCTCATCACAATCATAACACAGGGTGTAATAGTATATCGATTCACCAACAAAAAGATTGAAAACACATGGGGAGATGGACATATTAGGCCAGCTAGACGGCAGAAGGAAATAACAGCTTGCATGACATTTTTGTTCTCTCGTGAGACTTGCTCTGTCTGTACTATCTGCACTTTCTGTGCAATTCTCTGTGCCTCCCGACCGACTCTAGGCCATCACTTGTACTTTAGAGTTGTAAATCCTATCACTACTAAATATACCTATTAAATATTACGTATTTATCATGTGCTCAACTATTTATGCAGCTCCTTTATTAGCACAAGTGCAAACCGACACCAGTGCTTTTTATTTATAAGCAACCCGGATAGAAGCAATTACCGATATTAGCAACACAGTTTAACTTTGGTGCTTATAATAATATTTGTAGCTTGATCCAAATTTACAAATTTATCATCAATCTATCCAACGCTGCTTACTTATACAACCTTTTTCGTTACAGAGACACAAAATTTGGTACAGTACAGGAAAATTCAGACTTTCTGTGTGTTTCCTACATTATAAGATGTCTTTTATGTATTAAGCCTTGTCAATCCTTTCTCACTAGGACAGTAGGTCTGCGTAGCTCTTTTTCATGACCCAGTTTGCATAGTTTAATAAATTAAATCTAAATAAATAGTCGGAAAATGCAGTCCGACTAAAGACAAAGAATATAGGCTAATGAAATGAGATGAAATTATAATCTTATATAATATTTATCAATCAGCATCAATTCACCAAATTACCCATCGCCTTTTAGTGTTTGATTTTAAAAAGTAAAAAATTATTTGACCACAAACCCACAAACTTTTACTGTGGGACTGGCGGTAAAGATGATATCATGCCCAAAAAATGACACATATATTATAATGAGCCTGCCACATTATTCTACTCACCACCGAGTGCCGCATGCTACATAATACTATCATCTCATCTCAAGTCATAAAAAACCATATAAGCCATTTCTCACACACGTTGCTAACTCGTTTATTGACAACACTGACATAGGAACCGTAAGTTTAAAGAATAGTTTTTCTCACTGCTGAAAGCTAAATTTACTAAATTTTCTACAGATGCGTTAAAATAAAAACTCTTACTTTGGGTCTGTAATTTCTGCCCTACATATTGTGCACTCTGAAAAGACTAAACGAATGAAACAATCCTGAAAAAGATTCAAAAAATAATGTGGGCGAACAAACAAATACCGATTTAGTGTTTCTTTCGGACTATATATTATATTTGAAAAAGCATACCTTAAAATTCCGTTTAAAAAAGTCTGGGTTAAAAGATTGTTCGTATTGTTGGCTTGTTCACGATTTCAAGATTTGAGCAACTCTTAGTTTTGACCGTAATTACAGTCCTTAATTATTAAGTTCGAAATGTGATAGTAGTTTAAAATGGTTCTCTAATATGAAGAACTCAGTCATGTTTTATTAATTAGCAGTACCGAATACTTTTATTTTTGTTGTCTCTATGTAGATCTCATCTCAATCTGCATTCTGCATGAGTAGAGAAACCGTCAAATGAGATCAAAAGCAAGTACTTTACGATAAGAATGACTAATACTTCACGGGAAATTCTCAAACATTATTGCAGTCATCCATTATGCTCTTTTGCATACTGCAGCAGGAAAATAATTTTTGCTGGTGCCACTAGCAAAAAGTGTTTTATATATCCATTTCCAAATTTAAAAAAGATTGAAGATTTTTTATGGTGACATGCTTGTAAAAATACTTGTAGCAATTGATGCTTCTGCACTCTAGATAAACACCATAGTATTCGGAAAGTAAAAATATAAACTGGCAGTTGACGAGTTAACCATCGTTATTAGTCATGCTTATACAGATTTTATTGAGAAACCTGTAGTGCTGAATGGATACGGGTGAATGGACTAAGTTGCGTCTCCAGTCTGAAGAAGTTGCCAATCAAATATATAATGGCAAAAAGTCATTCCTTTTCTGAGATGTAGCTACCAAGTATCATCCCAATCAATCAGCAATATTTATAATTTACTTCCGCAATATTCTATCCACGTTTGTTCGAGGGGCAGGAATTTCATAACGAAAATGACCTGTCTCATTCTGCATGATAGTTTTCCGCTTAATACTTGCCATGAAAATGTCTGCATCAGAAAACCGCAAAATGGGTTTCCCCATTTTGCGGTTTTCTGATGCAGACATTTTGATGCATTTTTTGATTTTTGATTTTTTTTTGATGCATTTTTCTGATGCAGACAAACATAACTATGGTCAATGTGGAATGGGATGCAAATATTGTAAATTATGAGCTTTAACATTTATGTTTTTAGGCTTAAAATCTGTAATTTCAGTATTTAGTGAGGCGAAAACCACTTGCAAATCGCAGAGAGATACAAAAACCAACTTTGCTAATTAATAGTACATTCTATAATTCGCTAGTAAATGTCATAATTTTGCAAACAAGAACAAAAAATGCATAAATAATACAGAATAGAAATGAAAAATAAAACATCTTGATTATTACATAATTTGTGTAGCCCTTCTTCAGTGATTTACATATGATGTTTGAGTAAAACTATTCAAGCAACTACCTAATCAACTCTGAAACTACCGGTTAAGATTAACAAGCAAAGTATGCTGTAATTTCGGAAGAGATTTCTGGGCAGGGAAAGATAAAATTGCCAAGTATTTACCAAGTTCGCGATTTTTGTTCTTATCTACAAACAACAAAAGCATTCTTAGACGAATTCTTTCTTTTCTACAATAAAACTACGGCATGAGTTGGAAAAGTTGAGTGAAAATGTGTCCGACTCAAACGCAAGTATAAAAACGTTGGCTTGTTACACTGGAACACAATTCAGTCTTTCTAGCTTCCATGAAATCTGATAAGAGATTGAGTGTAATTGTAAATAGCAATTTAATCATTTGCAGCTAAATATTCGAGTTTAATTTGTTAGAGAAGGCGCAAATGAAGTATGCATAGCCGCTATGGCATAATTACAAGTCGTATCAGTTTCATTTCAACCAGGTACTGAGCATGCATATTATGTCAAGAGTTTTAGTTGCATGCAAACGTTCTATGCCAAATTTGCTCGCTACTAGTAGTAACTAGTATAATTAGCAGACATCACAGTAGCTTCTTAGTTCATAACTATTATTAGTGGAATAGTGTGCCCATTGCATATTTTCTTGCAGATAAGATTTGTTCGTACACGTTAAAGAATTTAGCACTTAACATTTAAATTAATCATGGATAAATGGATTTATAGAAACGAGCAGTAAAACTATATAGCCAATGTACTTATGTAGTAATAAACTTGATGTTTAAAATTAAAAGTTAACTAGTTTTTATTTAATAATTGGCACTAATATTATGAAAAACAAATATGAAATATAAACAACGTAATTAATAATGAGAAACAGGAAATACTTACAATTTTGCGGAAGTAATTATTTTTATATGAGTCACTAAACACAGACATAAACTTTTGGTAGGGACGTTGACAGAGAAGATTGGGTGCTGATGTAGAGAAAGTTGATCGAAATGAGAAAAGTGAATCTTCACCGGCAAATTATTAGATACTAGAACTTGTTGCTCTATACATCTAGGATAATACAATCATCAGTGGTTATTATTAGGTACCAGCAAACCTAGTTGTCTTACAGATGGGCTAAAAACATTAGTCGTGGCCGTGGCTATTATTAGGAGCCAGCAAAAGTAGACAGAATACATAGATTAAAAGAAAAAGAACAAAACCAAGCAGAAGAGACAATAAAAGAAACAGCCGGAGTCCACCGCACAGCTCAAGAGCTCACTCACTAATTTCCCTACGACCTTACACTTCTCTTTGATCTAGCATCATCTAGCCATAGCTAACTGAGCGAGAACCCCATTTTTTCAACAAAATGCTCTAATTAGTTCATTTGTTTCAGTTGCCCGAGATTACGGTTCATTACTATTGTATGGCACAGTCTCCTATTTATAGTATACCTGGTATATACTGCAGCGAACATTAACATCCATGTCACATAGCACTTCGTTTTACCTGTAGTGTTTGTATATTGTGGAAGAACCGTGCAAATGTTTACATCAAAACAAGTCAGCACCCTACACAGTCACTAATGGAATCACTTATGTTTTACATGTGTCTTACTCTCGCGACTTAATGGCATACATTAATTTACAACCATCCAAAATCAACTTAGTTAATTTGCTATCTTGTATTTACTAAATTTCTAAAATACGCTTCTTTATCTTTGGAAAACAACCTTCTTTGACATGAAATCGTAATTACACGTATTTTGAATTGAGTGAACGGGAGATGTTAGCAACTATAAGGGATTTAGGACGCGGTTTTTGACAATTTGCATGGTTTTTTGTAACATAATAATTTTTCTTGTCGCGTTGAAATAAGACTTAGCAATTGTTTACATAAAAATCACTTAGGCACTAATATATTTGGACTACTGAACGTATTGATGGACAATCTTACTTATTTTTACATATTTGTTCCATTGGATGAGACAAGTTAAAGCAATTAGCGTGATCTTTAAAAAGCCACACATCAACAGAGTGCAAACACTATTGAGGTAAACAACAGTTGTTTCGCTATTTCTTACTTCAGTTTTTAGTAACACGATTGGGGTCCAACAGTCTACATTTTAAAACATTAGGAGACATTCTTTATACAAGTCTTTTGACAAAATATTGTTTGATTTATGTTTGAGCGCAAACAATAAAAAAAATAGAGGATTTAATGCTAGGTTACGTTTATTCAATTTACACAGTATCATAAAATACAGACAGAGTCCCGATTGCTTAATGATAATTAACATGACTAATTATTTTTTTGGATGATAACATAACATCAATAACTATTTATCACAAAACATCGACTACTCATGAACATTTTATCGAATATTTAGGTACTACGCAACAATCCACTCAGTTATATTAGTAGATATCCTAAGATAATGTCGCGTTTTTAGACAAGAATTTAGACAAATAGAGTAGCGATTACATTGTGATAATTAACAAGATTAATAACTAAATACGATTTGGATGATACATAACATCCTTACCTTTATCAACACATTAACTGTCCGAGAATATTTTATCAAATATTTCGATACGTACATTTCCATCACTCACATTGGTAGAAAACTTAGACAGTGCTATGTCTTTGACGAGAATTTACAAAGTATTATAAAATGCAGACAGAGTACGAATTGCTTATTGATAATTAAAATTGGTGATATGATTAACTATTTTATGGGATGATACAAAACATTCATCTAATTTTTTATCAAATATTTAAGTGCATATCTTTAAATTCATTTGTTACTTAAATTAAATCTAATATCTGCACACATTTTATTATGGTGCTCTCATTTCTTTTCCACTCATTGTTTAGGCAAAACAATGCCTTGCGCGACAGAGAACAATAAAAGCTTATCGATCGATAAAGTAGCTTCTATTGTTCTCTCTCCGTCGACCGACTAGTTTCTCTTGTTCTCAGTCTTACATGGTATTGTTTCGCCTAACCAATGAGTGGAAAAGAAATAAAAGCACCATAGAATTATTGGTTGTTAGAATCTCCAGAATCTTCTATTACACCTTTCAACGATCTCGCATCAGTAAAGCATTTCCGTCCCTGCAAAAATATAACAATCAATTACAAGCTACCCATGTTGGAAGAATAGAGACAACAAAATGGTTACTAGTGAATATAAAGAATATTGTCGAAGTTTTCAAAATGGTTAATTCATGATTGTTTTAGCATAGAAACCTTTGGATGTTTTAGGAGGCAATTATTGCGCATTTCATACAAAATAAATAGTATTTTGCATGAATCAGGAGAACTTGGCAGCTTTAACCATTTCCCCATTAATTTTTAAAGGAATTGATAGAAATGCAATTTCAAACACAATTTTGATGTGATGAAATGACAATGGAAATATTAAAAATCTCTACGTACAGAAAACAGGGCATCTGACAAATCCCACTTCTCTAACTGTATCCACTGTATAAAGATATCACTGCAAAAAGCTATAACCATCCAAAACCTACTGCGATGACCTATATAATATTAGTTTAGAATTAATTGACCCTGTTCCAACAATTCACCCACCCCACAATGAATTACTAATTACTACTAACTCAATGACTACTTAGGTAAGGGCATTTGATTATTGATTGTGCATTTTCATAATAGAACGTTTGTTAGGGCGTTATGCTCATTTCTGCCTAATTTATTGGTTCATTTCCTACGAAATGCATTTTACTGCCCTCTAGGTCATTTCTTATTTACTACTCGTCAACAAATCCCTCATTGGCTGACTTCCCACGAATAATAGAAAGTAGGCACGTTTGTTCAAATAGTGCAGTTTGTTTTGTGTAGACACAGAACTCTAAACTCTATAGACGGTGTAGTTTGTTTCTTAGAGCTAAGCTAACTAGCTAACTTCCATTTCTATTAACGATTACGACACGACGAGAACTGCGAATCCACTAATTATAGATTTAATTCAATAATTCCAATTTTGTTTTTGATTCCAATTCAGTATTAACTACTACTGCTTATTTGCTTTGTCAAAAATAACATTATTTTAATAAGCTAATTTTGATATTTAATATTCGACTGAACGTGAGTGAATTGTTTAATTGAAAATTTAACTTTTACTAACTGTACAATGTCTCTTGACACCATTCCAAAGGATCTTAGAAACTTGAGAGCCTGTTTGGTTTGCTCCTTGATCAAAGTAAGTCATTGACGCCTACAATTAAATATTTATTCTAAATATCCGCTGGCTCTAATGTTTGATAGGTTTAAACAGCTGAGAACAAAATTATATTTGTAATGCAAATGACAATTCATGTTCTCTTAGTTAAAAAAATGGGAAAACTCTAGAAAATCTTAATTAACCTTGAGCTCACATTTCCAGTAAATGACGTCAAAATAATAGGCATAGTTTCATTTCGAATTGCACGCAAATTCTCTAAATGAGCCGTACTTTCTAATAATTGTCATCCTACTCAAATTAATATCCAATACACCTGCTCCATAAGATGAAAATTGTAATGGCAAATATTAATTCTTTTTATTTAGACGTTCGATCAATTTGAATTCGATGGATGCGATAATTGCGACGATTTTCTCCGAATGCGTCACAATCGGGAAAATGTGTATGCCTGCACGAGTAACAACTTTGATGGGTTTGTTTATTATTATTTCTTGATTTAAATATTTTTCTAAATTGTCATTTCATCAGGAATAATTATTTATGGTTTAACAGCATGGTAGCTGTCATGAGTCCCGAAGACAGCTGGGTCTGCAAATGGCAACGAATCTGTAAGTGTATTCCATTTACCGTATTATTTATTTGACAATTAACAATGGTTGGAAAAACCATTGTTAAATGCAATTATAAGATTATAATTAACCCCGGGTGTTTCTTTTGTTACAGCGCGATTTGTAAAAGGCGTGTATGCTATTTCCGTGTCTGGAAAACTGCCACCGGGTATTGTCAGGGAGATGAAAAGCCGAGGCATTCACTATCGTTCCCGCGACTCAAGCCGTTTTTAGTATTTTGATCCATTTTGAATACTTACATTTCGTTTATCTTCTGTCGATTAAATATGATCCGATAATTAAATAATTCATGTACGTTTATTAACTTTCTTGTAAAAATAACAATTTTTTTTTCAATTATTCACTCGGGGTAAAAATTTATCACAAATTTTAATTCCTAAAAAAGTGGATTGGAGAGAATGGAAGTTTTGCTTATTTATTTAACAAACATCAATATAATTTAAACATCTCTAATAAAAGTTGGTTAAAAGGGTTCTAACGTTCAGTTCTAAATAACACACTGCGAGTTTAATAACGCGTTTAACTATTTAACTACAATAATAATCATAATCGTTAACCTATAACGAAAAAGCGAATTTCGCAGTCCCCCATCAAAGGGGAAATACGGTACTTAGCTTACATAATAAGGTACATCGAAATATATAACGCATACGTAGAATAAACACTTTGTTAAACAGACTTACGTGACCGAAGAATTGTACAGCGCGGAGTAAATGGTGCGACAGACTTCAAACTCAAATGGCCGCAATGAAAGCTTCGTTAATTTGTCCAGGTTCGCCATTGCCTTTTCGAACCAATCAAAGTCATCTAAGGGTGAATTCGCCACAGCGAATTTAATAGTGGATTGGATCCGTTCACATTTTGCAGTAACTATTTCTTCAAGGCGCTCCAAGTCTTCCCGTACCAACATCGATGTCAAATGTACATAGGCCCGCCCCACCTATAAAAATATATGTCCAATAGGTTAAATCTAAGTATTGAGAATAGTATACTGTTTAAAACTCGTCCAACTCAGTCAACCAGTGCATTGCCGAGTACTACTTAATTACAATTAGTATATACTAACTAACGCGGTACAATCAATCCAGTTGCCTAGCAAGTTATTTGTTAGCTCGAGATATTCATAGCTAGGCATAATTTTGCAATGATCAACTGTGTGATTTGAATAAGTCAATTTGAATTTTTACATTAAGAATAAGAAACAAGATAAACACTTTTGTGGTACAGAAAATCTTAATAGTAAATGGAACCTGAAGATTACTTACTTCCACGTTTAATTTCTCCGCTTGTCCCACTTCGGATTGGCTTTCGGCGGGTTCTACTGCAGCAGCAGTAGCCAGCTTCTCCCAGAGAATCATATAATACTCTCCATATGTGTCTCGAGAGCTAACTGATGAAATTCCGACCACACATTGAATTCTCTCCTTAAAGTTTTCACTTTGACACATATACTTGATAAAGCACTGCATAGTTCTATCCTGCATCAACAAACGTGATAATGGACCATATCAATAAAATTAGTCAACATAACGCAATAAAATTCTATTAATAAAAGACATCTGTACCTTAACACTTTCTTCTAAACATGGTAGCAAACAATCATTTGTAAAGACGTGCCGAAGTGCACAACTAGCGTTCCATCGGGCCTGTATATGAAATAAATAATGTAATTATAATACCCAAAAGTGATATTTTGGTGAAATGTGTCCCAATCCCCTACACATTAAATGAGTATGAATCATAAATTATAAGCGACGAATTGTGAATTCATTCACCCGAGAACTACTACAACTTTGTGAACCTATATCCAAAAACATAAAAGTTACATCTAGGCTAAATTAATAAGAGAAAAACGGGAACTATTATGTCGGGGGCCAAAAAGCAGCGTTAAATAGCACAGCATTGACGTTTAGTAATAATTCAACTGAAAAATTGTAATACTTGTAATTTTACTTGAAAAATAATACTGTCAACAGTCAATACTGTGCGAAACAGAAAATATTCTAAACAATACCGGTTTCTTAGAATTGTAAACTATGTTTAGAAAACATCATTCTTGTTTTACCTTGAAATCAAAGCCTTTGCCAACTTGATCGATGAGAATGAAAACGACGTCTTTGATTCTTGCGGCGTTTTCGCTATCCATGTACTGAACAAATTTCAGTAAATTCCCGGCGCCACGAAATATATTATACTTTACCTACAATAAAATATTTCATTTTTATTTGAGATGTGCCAATATATACATAATTTAGGAACGCTACACTTGCGGTAAAATATTACTATATTACAACGGAACAATTTTATATTATATAAAATTTACTTTTATAAAATATAAAATTGCTTTCGTAAATATTATTCGGATACTCACCTTTGCCTTAGCTTCGTGAGCGTTTCTAATGATGTTGTAAAAATCAGTTATCATTTGATTGTGATCTATCAAGTTATCTTCATTGGTTGTTAAATATTGTTGAAGATAGATATCGCTCCAGTTCCCAAATGCCCAAGAAAAGGCAATGCGAACATTTAATTCTTGAGCTTTCATATTTAACTTAATGGCATCAAAAGAATCCATGCTGAAGCTGATGTCCTGGAGAAACAGTCGCAAATATATAATGATAATGATACATTGCCAAAACATTAGTAAAGGTTGTCTCATAACTAAATATAAATCACACCTCAGACATGCAATTAAATTCAATCAATCTAGCCAACGCCCGTCCTGCTTTAGCACGAATTTCTGATTTCAACGTAGAGGAGCAGTAGACAAGCACAGTTGTGATTATTGTTCTTTGGAGAGGAGTGTCCTACAAACAGAAAAAATAGGACTTTTAATAATTGTAATAAATAAGCAAATACCTACAAATCCATTAAGTATAATGTCTTACGCGCAGAAGATTAAACAAGGACTCGCCGAATTCTGCAATAGAATTTAAAATTCCTATAGCAAGAACGGTTGTCTGAGATTCTATCATCTGAGGCATTATTTCCAGAATGGTCGACCAAATTTCGATAAATTCATAAAGAGAAGGATCGGAAGGGCTCTCGTCTTCCGCGGGATTCCAGGAACAAGTGTCTGAGTAAAAATTAGAGACATTCAAATTTCATTTAAGCTTTAAATATTTTATAACAACAGAAATTATTCCTATCTCATATTAGACCAAATATGTTTAACAAAATTCAATGTAACAACATAGTAATGAATCTTACCTTCACTACACTTTTGAGAACACAACTTTACAACGCCACAGAGTAAATTGGCACTTTCGACTAGGACATTTATTACTGCAGGGCCATCCGACTTTAAGTTACCGTGATAACCTTTAGCTCTAAAATATCAAAATGTTAAATACATACATAAACAGTGAACAATGCATTTTTCCTAAGCGTTATTTACGTTCTTACAAATTAAACTCTAAGATAGACGAGCAACGCAGAACGCAGACTAGTAGTACCAGTAAACTCGTACTGTCTCGAAACATAGAATCCGAAAATGACTTGTTTTTGCAAAGTGTTGTAAGGAGTTTAAGCTCTGACTCGGCGGTGAGAGAATAATCTAGGATATTTGATGATCGCAAATACACAGCACTTATCCACACAGTTATACTGTGGTAACAATCTACATATAACGAATTAGAATACTGGACATTGTCCTTGTGCTGAAACAATGGTTTTTCAGTTAAAAGGCACAACATGGAATTTGTGATTTCAGGGTCGTGCTTCAACAACACGTTACAAAGTGATGTAAATATCTTTCTTGAGTATAATTTAGGTCCTAATGAAAAAAATTGTGTAAGTGCATGTTATGACCAATTAATCGATACATTTTTAATAGATAGTAATGTTTTAAAGCTAAGCTTACGAGTCGAGTGGTACTTTACGATGCAGTTTGACAAACTTTCAAATATTATAGGATCCAATCGATCTAATGGACAACAATTAGCGACTTCGTAAGTGAAGTTGCCAATCTGAAATAGTATGGTAAATTTTAGCATGTACTTTTGGGATCTAAAAATAAAGTAAAGGAAGCAAAAAACATACCGTCTCTTTGGTTAACATATGAATGGGGTATTTTGGAAATTCATGCTCGTTCAGAATTCTTAGTCCTAAAACTAGAAGTTCTTTTAAAACGCGTGCCATTTCAACAGCCAAAGACGTAAAACTCACTTCTCCAGAGTCAAATAATTGCTCACTACATGCACAGTTAAGAAAATTATTTTACAATTTTAGTTAAAATGCTGACAAAAAACTTTAAAATAACTTATGCATTTTATTTACCTCGTATTACGAGATTCTGCATTTGCTAGCAGAGCCTTAGTACGAAATATTATAACATTCAAAAGGTCAAAGACCTCCACATATGCTACATAAGAACTTATTTGAAGTCTGCCATCGATAGAACTAAATTCTAGTAAATCTTTGAATCTGAAGGAGGGACTTTTCAAGGGCTCAACTAGAGCATGTAACAAGGCATAGTTGTCTTTCGCATTTAACCTCTGAAAAAAAGATAAAATGTCGTTAGCATCCACCTATTAACCTTTTAGGATTTAACAGAAGTCATCATCTAATTTAATAAAAGGAAATCATTAATAAATACGTAATAAGTACATATATTATAAGTTGAAAGAGAAATTGGGTAGAAATCTTTTTTTTATCTTATATTGCATTTATATCTGAAGTTAAACAAATAAAGTTTTAAAAGTTATACCATAAAACATGAATAAACTTTACCTCAGAAATGACCCCAAGTACCTCACAAGCTTTTTTACTCAAAGTCTGTCCATTACTCACAATCTTTAATTAAAAAATATATCATGAGATTAATTCGACATTAATTATTTGGCATTATTTGTTTCAGTAATATAATAACCAGACTTACCGTCGTAGGGGGTGTCATGTGTTCATCTATTACGTACTGAAATAATCCCTTAAAGGCAGGGTCATTGTAAACCATACATAGCTGAAATAAAATGTATAAACATATACTTAGTCATTCAGTGAAATTAGAAATCTAAAACAATGATGGCTATAGATGTAACTACAAATAGTATCTATTGACAATAAAATAAATCCACAGAATGGCAATTGCCTAAATGTATAAAAAATATATCAATATGTAAGCTTGAAGCAATTTACATTTGAAAAGTAGAATATAGAGAACTTCATCATTGAAAAACTATCAGATGGACATATTGCCTATACAATTTTATAAGGGAAAAAAATCAGCAATACAATGCTACTTCATTTCTAAAAGCCCAATATAATCCTAGCAAAAAACCATCTGCTAGCCAACATTGATATTTTTTAAATATTTCAGAGATATATCCCACTCACTTTGATCATCCAAACCAGATTTTCAATTTCAGGATCCCATGTAAGTCGAGGCAAAGAAGGCAAAAACGGAGTTATTTTAATCAACACTTTATTAGTCTTGTGAGGAAAATATTGGCCACAGAAGAGAAGCTGTTGGAGTGTATCTGCTGTACATTTTATCATCGTTTTGTAATCGTTGTTGGAAGCCATGGCGGTACTGCAAATCAAAGTGAGCACATTTTAATACACTTTTGTGGCAACAGAGTATACAATTATTCAATGATTTATAAAATTATAAACCAAATTGTTCAAAGTTTTGAAATTTAATCGGAGTCTGAAATTACTTTAAAAATATTTTTGAACCATCAAGGTCAACCGGTATATCAGAAAAACAAGATAGAAAGAACACATAGGAATTTAGGCCAACCGACAACCGATTAATTAATTTACAGTTAAATAGAATTCAGCTACATGTTTACTTATGAAAATTATTATGTACTCATAGTACAAAATTAAATCCTGTTTTTTGATTGGCATATCAGTAAAATAATGGCCATTTTAGTTAATATCAGGGGTAAATGACAATATCTTTTCCTCAACTTTCAAAGTCAAAAACCCTTTTAGGCGAAACAAAAACAAACCAACAACATACTAATTGATCTGAACGTTCGGCTTACTTCAACCTAAAGTTTACTACTAA
Source organism: Tomocerus maximus (assembly GCA_019776445.1). Lineage (NCBI taxonomy): Eukaryota > Metazoa > Arthropoda > Collembola > Entomobryomorpha > Tomoceridae > Tomocerus > Tomocerus maximus. The sequence goes on from JABASH010000972.1 coordinate 26,442, forward strand.
ATAGACTAACTGGCTGCAATCAATAATAGCTGTATGGAGACATGGAGAAAATATTCCCGATGATCATGCAGTGATCCTACAAAACAAATATATCGTATCTTTGCGGTGGCTTGACCACAAATACCAAATAAAAATACTCGTCTAATGCTGAAAATCTGTATTGACTGTGTACCACTGTTTCTGCGACAAAGACAATTGGTAAAATAAAAAATGTTCAAAATACAAAAATTAGAAAACATTAAAAATATAGAAGACTGCAAAGCAGTGAAAATGCAGAACATGATAAAATATTTAAAAAGCAGAAAATTACAAGATTTTAAAACGTAGAATTAGAACAGTACATTTAACATCTAGACTAGACAAGATGATATTATTTAAAAAAGGACGATGCAATGTAGGACAGAGAAACACAATGATCAATGAAAAAGGAAAATTAGGTTTTCTGAAAAATAAATAAAATATTAAATTATACACATGACACACAACAATTGACACGTTACTTTGAAAAACAACCTATATGAATTTTTGAATTTTTAATTAATTTGTAGCCATAGAAAATGGTTAGGGTTTCTCCATGGGGAGGCCCCCATAAATATTCCAGCAATATTAAAAATTAAAATTATTAAATTATAACTTTCGTACGCTCATTCGGAAAGGCATTCGAAACTGGTGCAATTTCTCCCGATTCGAAACATTGACATTTTCATAATTTCCCTTGACTACTCAATAATTATGTAAATTTAATTAAGAAATTCCATATAGGTTGTTTTTCAAAGTAACGTCTCAATTGAAGTTCCTCCAGTTTGAAATTTTCGTGTTCACACTCTTCAAGTGTTGGACTGGTATTCGTAGGTAGAGGTAAAAGTTTTTCATTAAATTGTGTTTCATAATGAACCTTCCATTGTTTAATAGTTTCTTTTTCAGTACTACAACTTCCAATAGAGGTAGGATTGAGCTTCGTAATGTTTTTGGGTTTCACTTTATTCCAAAAATTTTTGGTTTTGTTGTAGATTAGATCGTTGGCTAGATCAGTAGATTGTTGTTTTTCATTTAGTCTGCGACATCTTCGTAGTGCAAATTTAAATTTAGCTTTGGCACTTTTTATTAGCTCTTTATCTGAATTTGAGTTTATTAATGCCTTGTAAATCTTATATCGCTTGTTCACATCAGTAGACCATTTATATATTGATTTTTGTTTGTCTGTCTTTCTTGCTGTGTTTGTATTGGATTGTTTAATGTTGTCAGCTATAATTATTCCTGCTATTAGTTTATCGTAGATTTCAACTATTTCTTGTTTGTGTAGGGTATTATCACAGGAGCATCTATCACATTCCATGGCTTCGAGTTTCTGACTTAATTCATAGCCTAGTATTTTTGTCGCGGTACTATATTGTATCAGTTGTTCTTCTTTGGGGTATTTCCAATTTATTCTTCTGTTATGTGCACTACTCGTTGTTGTTAGTTTGGTTTTGAGTGAAACAGGGGGTGTATTAATGTTAAGCTTAAAGCTTAACGGCAGGTGATCACTGGGTGAATCTATGCCTAATGAGAAATTACTAACGTCTTTTTCCAGAGTATCACTGACAAGTATATGATCAATCCAGCTTGTAGAACTGGGGTCTGCTGCACTGATGAACGTCTTGGTATCCTTTGGTAGGTAATTGATGTCCGCAAGATGTAATCCAAGATTGTGACACATGTTGAGTAATTCATGATAGCTGCTAGGATGATTGACACTATCTATATTAAAGTCTCCACATATTATAAAATTATTATATTTAGAGTTGATAATAAAGTCTTTTAGCTGTGCCAGAGTAGCTAGTTGATCAGTTCTACTATTGGCAGTGGGTAGGTATACACAAATAATCAGTGTATTATTTGGTATTAGTAGGATTGCACATATTCTATCATTATTAGTTTTAACTATTTTTATATTTTCATTAAGTTTTGTTTTCCATACAATTGCGACTCCTCCATATGGTCTTCCTGCTTTGTAGTTATTTGTTGGCATTGCCGAAACTGAAGTTCCTATGTAATTTTCATTAAGATCTTCAAAGATATTATTTTCAGAATTGTATAGCCAAGTTTCTTGTAGACAGATGATATCTTGATCTTTCAGTATCCATGATGCGTTTGTTTTGGCGTTTTTGCAGTTCCAGGAGCTTATTGTTAATTTACTATTCATTATTGGATAATTCAGTGTGTGACATCAGTGAGTTGTTGATATTTTCTGCCGATCCATGTAATGACACTTCTTTGGACGTGTTGCAGCTTCGATTGTTGCCTGTATTGCTAGTAAAATATTTATGATAAGGAATATTATTAGTATCATGCTGTATTTTTGGGAAGTACCATCTTTTTACTAATAATCCGATTGGCCATGAGTCAGGATTAACGAAGTCTTCATAGTTGTTTTCTCCAAGGTCAAAGGTGAGTCTGAAGGAGGAGTAAGATTGTTGTTCTGATTTGAAACGTAATTTTTCGTGATCAACAAGAGACCAGCCTTGTTCTTCAATTATGCCTTTCACAGTGTCAATAGTTGAGTTTCTTGTGAATCCTGTGACAAATATGTGAGCTTTTGCAGTTTTTAGTTTAGGAGCAGGTCGCTTAATAATATTGTCGGAGAATTTCTTATTATTGTTATTCCCGCTTATGATTGTTGAGATCCGGGTTTTTGTAGGCAGGCTCGGGTTAATCGTATTTCTGTAGAAAGTCGTTCCAGGATATTTGTAGTCGTTGTTAGATTTAGGATTGTGGCCATTTTGAACCATTTTGCTGTAAGTCATCGGTAGATCGTCTATATTTGCCTTAAATAATTCATCATTTTCATATCCAGTGGGTGTTGCATATTGTACATTTGACAATTTGAGATTAGTTAGTTCAGTACACATTTTGTCTAATTTTGTACTTATCTGTGTTGTGGTTTTTTGTAGATTGTCAATACGGTTAAGTTTGAGAGCATGGCTTGAATTGCCTCTTGATGTTGTGTAAGTTTTAAATTAGTGTCGATGATTTTATTTTTCAGTGTGATCGCATCAATAAGTTCAAGATCCATGGCAGGTAGAGGGTTGATGGCACAGAAGACGAATTGGTTATAGCACTCCAGGTTGTTTAGTTGAAGGAGAAGTTTTGTTAAAGTTTTGACTCCAGACGTGTCAAGTTTAAGAGCAGAACTAATTTCGGAGGGCAGGGCTTTCTGTAGTAGACCAAGATTTGCGTTGATCAGCTTTGTAATGAAATGGGCACTAATCAATTTTTCTATCGCATCTTTATCCAGTCCTTTTAGAACACAGCAGTTACTAAAGGTCAGAAGATCACTTATTATGTATGTCTTGTTGACATTATTGCCATCAAATGACAATTTTGTGGTGAAAAAATGTTCACCGGTCAGGAGCGTCACAGCCACCATGCTACTAGTTTGAGTTCTCGCGCGAGAATCAATATCGTTTAAAATTGAGTCAGACGAATATTATTAAACATTTTCGACGAATTTCGTTTAAAATTGAGTTAGACGACTATTTTAAAACATTTTCGAAGAATATCGTTTAAAATTGAGTTAGACGAATATTTTAAAACATTTTCGACGAATTTCGTTTAAAATAGGTTTAGACGACTATTTTAAAACATTTTCGACAAATAATTTAATAATATTCGTATAACTCAATTTTAAACGAAATTCGTCGAAAATGTTTTAAAATAGTCTTCTAACTCAATTTTAAACGATATTCGTCGAAAATGTTTAATAATATTCGTCTAAACCTATTTTAAACGAAATTTGTCGAAAATGTGCAAATACATTGGGTCAACTCAAAAACAGTTTAAGGCATGCCGACGTTTGGTACAGAAGTCTGGCAATGGTGTTTGGTGGCAAGAGTCCGGCAGAAATGTCAACTATCGGGTAAAGAAGTCGCGTGAGTGCTGCCTTACGGAGAGATTTGGGTAAGTCTGTATGACTGTTGTGTAATTAAGTATACCACATAATCATCCTGAACAGTGTATACAATTTTTCGTAGGGTGCATCGACTATGGGGTTCGGGTTGATGTGATGAAGACTGTCGGATGCAACAAAACTCTAAAAATCAGTCAATCGCCAAAAGGCGCCAAAATCCAATCCTATTGGGTAATGCCCACGGCAATATGCGCGTTACTGTGAAGAACACTATTTAGTTGGATGGATGTAATATTTTGGTCAAATTGGTCGGTAATGCATTGAAAGACGAAAATAACGACTGTTTAAGCTTCTAAGCTTGAATTAAAAATTGATTTGAAAATGTTTTAAAGTACATACATCCAGTTTTTTTTTGATGTTTGATTAGCTTCAAAAAATTTCGATTTGTTTCGAAAATACTCGAATTGTTTCGAAAATACTCGAATTGTTTCGAAAATACTCGAATTCTTTCG
>JABASH010000973.1:0-30834 GCA_019776445.1 Tomocerus maximus
GACAAGAACTCTGGACGCTATTTCAAAAAAACTAAAAAAAAATTACTCTGTATTTTGATAGTCATCTGAGATTTCCAAATCAGGGGAACTGTACTCTTAAATAAATGTATTTTGAAGCAATTTGATCTGAATAAATCTTTCAATTCAATTAATTCAATTAAATTAAATTTCAATTCATTTGGGATTTGTCTTACCCATTTTAGAGTTTCCATAATATTTGTAATTTTCCCTGCGCTTCCTCATTAATATTGGTTGAATTGACGGAGTATCCAATTCACGAATTTTAAGTGCGCTTGATTCTGTAGAATTTTTGAAAATCGTCTTTTCAGTTTCTACTTGATGTTGGGCGAGTACATAAAATAGTTTTAAAGAAATGGTTATTGAAAGTAAATAAAAATCCATAATTTTCAATGTAACTAACATCTTCAAGAAAGAAAATTCTTGGATTTAAAAATATATTTAAGAGTTGCAGGTGTGTTGGAGAGATAAATGGCAATGACTAACTATGTACAAGTGCATGGTTTAAGTAAAACTAGATGCAACATTCAGAACAGCAATAAGCAATTTGTTCTTTCCTTTTTCCCTTCCTGTTCGTTTACCGAAATTGGGTAAGTTGAAACTGATATTAGCGAATGTCGTAAAGAAAAAAACGTTATAATGAAAATTTATATTGACTTACATAATTATTAGAGGTTTTAACGGACGGTAACAGATGGTTTATAATTAAACGAGGCTTGTATAACCACGTATAACTATATATTTACAATTCTTAGGAACATTAGAATCACAGTATAGTGGGCTTAGACTTAGATTTTTAGGTTTAGATATCTGAATATAGGCATTGTTACGATATGTCTTTTAGCTGCTATTAAGGAAATACTACCTTTCAACTTTAATTGTACAATGCAAAGCGAATGCTGCTAACAAGAATAAATCCCCTAATTAATTGAGCATGTTGAACTTGAGATTCTGAGAGCGATAAGAACGTGAACGCTATTGTTAACACATGTTAACACCTTTATTGCTGGCTTCCATTTCATTGTCATCATTAAGTATGATCATGGTCATTGTATAAAATCGTCTCAAGCGTTTAGTTTACAGTTTTATTTGTCTCTTGTGCATTGTAGGATTGGAAGCATCTGCATCCTCTATGTGTGTTTACATTTCACGTCTTTTTGAGAAACCGTGTAGTGTGTAATACGAATATGTTTATCCCTCAGAAATAGATCACTCGACTCTGGTGAATTATATTTTTTTCCCTCATGGTTGACACAACCGTTCACACGTCACCCAATGGCATAATTCAAGTTATATGATACTTGTCCTGTATTTATATAATATCATACTATACATTGCAGGTTTAGAGGCTATTAGAGGTCATAGAATTCATAGACAATCATTACGCAGATATTATTTGTTTTTAATTGTAAAAGTTGGTAACTATTTTGCCAGAGGAAAACAGTCAAAGCTGATACGCAAATATATATTTAGTTCTCTTCTGTGAACACATACAGCTATACTTTGGGTGAGCACAGATGGTGATTCCTAAAGAGCATCAAACTTACTACAATTAATGTAGTGCTAAAAAGAATTCAGTAGTATGGTAAGGCACATGTAAAATATCCGTAAGAAAGATTGTGTCATAGATCTTTTATTTCAGTGTGATAATTGTTCAAAAATACTTCCACATCAAGCAACATACTTTCGAGGTCTATTACAAATCAAATTATAGCGGAATTTTCCCCGTTATCTTTGAACACAGACAATAGAAATTGGGATCGATACGGTAGCATCCCGATTTAGGTACTTAAATAGGTAAATAACGGTCTTCATACAAAATATGTATTTTAAGTTTTCATGTTTGTAATTTTAACCCAGCAGCCACTTAAGTATATAGGTAGTTAAAAGGCCAGGGTAAGGAAATGTAACTGTAGAATGAAACCAGAGAATTGATAAATACTACGTATACTATGCACACTATAATGAATACAGTCCTATTTTCATTTCTTTGAATGAGACATGAACACATGACATCCTATTTCGACGTACACAATACCTGCACTTTAAGGACTATTTATTCTAAACAGTATTTTTCAATGAAAGGTTCAGATAACAATGATTAATCAGGGCAAGTTATATAAACAAACAATTTGGAAGCATGGCCAGTCGAAAAGTTGACATAATAAGTAGGTACAATAGAGATGTGCTTATATGTTCATAATAGTAACATTTAAAGTAAATATAAATGTGACGATGATGGAAGACTCATTTGATGTATGGATTAATTGAATGCGAATATTTATATTTATTGTTTACATTTAGATAGACTTTATGAATTATTCAGATAGTATGCCTCCATATTCATTAAATAATGTTCTTTTCAATTTGTATATATAAACCGAATAAGATTATCTTATGTTCTCGATGCAACGGTATCTCCGAGAAGAGAAGTCTGAAATATCATTCTGTGGATACTTGTATGATTCATACGTATATAACAGAATACCAATACAAATATTGAGTAGGAAAAGCAACTCCCTTTGCCCTTTTAACCTAATTCTGATTTCAACCTTGTTGTTTCTGTAGGTATTTAACACGAATCCTGAATAGAGTTTGAATAGATTTTTCCTTTTCACCAAGAATCTAACATCCCCGATAGACAAAGGATTAATCTGCAATAGTCAATTAAAGGTTTTAGTTGACACAAAAAATAGGCTCGTAATTGTTCAGAATTAGCCTGAGAAAACTTTCTTATCACAAGAATTTCTTCATTTCTTTAAAAAGAACATTATTTAGTTCGGGAAAATGAGATTCATAAGCATGCTACTAGCAATTGCACAAATAACGCTTGTTTCCTCTGCGGGGCAGCATGATCCTAAGAATATTCCTCAACTAGAAGAAAATTGCAGTGCTTTTGATCCGGAAATCAAGAGATTTGGAAGAGATCATGATATTGAAAATACTAAACAATGGTGGAGTAGATCTGCCAAAGTAAACCATGAATCTGTTACCAAATTGGATTCAAAAAACATCGACCAGTTTATTTCCGAACAACCATCGTCACTAATCATGTTCTACGCTAAATGTAAGTTTATATCATTATTTTAATCGGTTAATCCACAATTTGAAAAAATCAATTTACAAATACCATGTTGAGTAATTCGAAACTAAATTCAGTATTTTTAAAGTAGTCAATAATCTCTGAAAATTGAGGCTTGTTTCAAACCTAGTTTGTAATTGTACATGAAATCATTTAATATTACAATTTTTATGTTCATAATTGGTCATTATTGTGTTTTACAGGGTGCTATTATAGCCAAATTTGTACTCCAGATTTTGCAAGTGCAGCAGAGCAGCTAAAAAATTTCAGATACCCTGGAGCAATGGGAGCCTTGGACTGCGATGAAGCTAAATTGGTAAGTCCTATATTAATATTGTTTTCAGGGAGTGGACGATTAACATCGGAATATACATAGTTATTTTCAATTTATAAATTCATTAATTTCTTTGAATCAATTTTACAGAAATGCCAGGAACATGATATCAAAAGCTTTCCAACATTTCTTTATTTCACCCCTGGAAAGAAAGGAGAAAAGTATTCTTTTGAAAGAAAAGCAAACGAATTTGTTTCATTTATGATTGGAAAAGGTTATGCTGCTAGAAAAATGCCATTTAAAATGTTTTAAATTACAATTTGTTCATAATAATTTGCAAGTTTAGTAGTTTAGTAATTTTATATAATATGCAGATGATCATATTGATCATACCTATACAAAACACACGGAACGAATATATATTAGTATAATAAATATTATTTGGTTATAATAAATTATCTAAAATGTCATATTAGATGGTATATAATAATGAGGCAAATGTTTTATATCGGGACATTCGTGATAGAGTTTGTGACATTTTTTCCCCATTCGACCAGCCTTCCCGGATTTCTTCACTAACGGGACACCCCCTCCGCTTTTATCCACTTCTTTTAAAATCCGTCCAATGCCGTCGCTGAAACATAACTCACAATGTTAGTTTTGATACATATATAATTTGAAATAGTTTATAAAAAATAATAGCAGTTTAATAATACCTGAGCATCGATCCAACTGATATTCCCGGAGGCCCTAATTCCTTTACAAGAACTTGATTTGCCAGACACACTTGCCGTAAAGTACAATCAACGGGTATTAATTCATCTCTTGCATGTGCAATGGCAGACTATAAAATTCATTTAGAGTTAATTATTGTAGATTACAAAAATATTATTTTCCGATAAATAATATCAATCTCTTAATTTTACACAAAACTAACCAAAACTGGCAAAAGAAGTTGAATGATTTTATCGGCTTGTGTAGGAGATCCGACCTCCTTTATATCCCCCTTTTCCAGCCTTTCCTCGTTGTAGTCTCTTTTTTTCCTTCCGGGTGGTGTGGGGGCCGCAGTTGTAGTTGTTTGATTTAAAACAGTCTGAATCAAAGACAACAGCGACAAAAATCCCAAAAGCCCTACCGCCGAGTTGTTCAAGTGACCCTTGCTAGATCATAAAGTTTATCAGTATCATGGAAAAACATTAACTAGGTAACTATATAATCATCAAAATCATACCCTCCTCCGTAACCCCCATGACCTCCTCCACCATGGCCTCCGTAGCCTCCTCCTCCCCCATGACCGTGTCCATACCCTGTGGCAGCTGCATATGAGTCTTCTGCAAAAACATAATTTTAGTGTCGTTAGTTGAGGATTTTGTAATATTTGTATTAAATATAGACAAAGTTTCATTCAAGACCTTCGTATCGATCATCATTGCTGGTTGCAGATCCCAGAAGATTTCCAGGACTAAGGGAGCTTATCAATCGACTACCCAGCCCCAACCCTCCCCATCCACCTGTAATTTTAAATCTTGTAATCTACATAGTTAGATTATGTTAAAATAATTTAGTTTTCTAAATAACCATCGTTCTCTCTTCTGTTGCGAATAAATCTGATTTTGGATCGAGGACGTTTGTGCTGGATACCATCAGTAACCTTGAAATTTGAAACTGAGGATGGTCCTGGAGGGGGATATGCACTCAAATATAGTTGAGGCTTTGCTAAAACGATATTTCGATTATCAACGCTATGAATTCCTAAAAATCGACTTCCTAAAACTATCACAACAACAATTAGTTTAAAATATTTCTTCATGATCAGTAGTATTACACAAAATATGGGATCAGCCAAATTCTCCTTCTCAGTTCCTGGCTTTAAGAACCAACTGCTTCCTTCAGTTCCTTCTTTTCCACTCTACTCCAAATCCACCAAGTTTTCGTTTTTCTTAGTATTTTATGCTTTAATTGCCATTTGTATACCGATGGTACTTGAACAGGGATTTCAGTTACGGATATGTGAGTTTAAATACCTACATGGAGTAAACTGTTGATGTTACAAAGATGATGGTTGAGTTAAATGGCTTGCTGAGCAACTAACGCTAAATGATTCCTGTAAATCCCCATATACAAATAGGAGTGTACATACATTGCATTGTGGAGAACAAAAGAAACAGATTGTGACAAAAAGGTATAGTAGGAAAAAAGTAATTGTCTACTTTACTGAATGAAGAAAATGACAGAAGTGTTAAGATCAGTATGCGAATCAAATTGTGTTATGACATGTAGTTAACATCTGTTGCGTAAAGAACATGAACAAGGACCCAGAATAATGGGATTCTACCTCTTCATGCTAAAACAGTTAAGAAAACCGTGCAGGTTTTGCTAACAACCATCTAACTAATTCCCCTATGATAGTATAACAACTAATTAACTAATTCCCCTCTATTTTAGAGGATACGATAGGATACCACCACCAGATATACCAAGATACCTACTAACTACTAATACTACAACCATACATCCATTGTTTTTGCAGTCTGTATTTGATTTGATGCACAAAAGTCAATTCTAGCAGGTTCATCATATCTAGGTAAATGGAACAATATAAACTATAGTGTCAGTTAGCTCTGTATGTGAATACATATGTGAATACTATGGTATATCTGTCTGTCCGTCCTAAAAATAAGGTTTAAAAAAAGTTTCAATTTATTTTTTAAGGCTAAAATTGTTTTCTTTCTGTTTATCAAATTTTAAAACCAATTTTATGATATCAAATCGTATCATTTTTCAAATATTCTGAGGCTCACTCAACTGTGCCGCTGTGCCCCGCTTTCTGTCTGAACAAAGATTTTCTTGGTTTTCGATAATTTTGTTTCCCTGCTCAGCCAACCTCGAACCGTGTAGCCCTCCATCGCCTACACGATGTGATGACAAAAAACCCCTCGGAGAATAACAGGGAGCTCAGCGAAGACAGCCAAGAAATGATTTCATCCCAAAGAACTTCCACGCAAAATGTGAGCAAAGACCCGAGAATGAGATATGCACGCAAAATAAATATCGTGTGGATTTTCATCCGCAAGTTGATTCCGACGGGCTGGATGTCATCATACTTCATTTTTGCATAGGGTTGTTGGTAGGGCTAATATACGATGTGGTCGTATTGCTCCTTCAAAATTCCTAGAAATCTTTTCTCAAGCATCCGTTGGAAGTACGCTAAAAAATTGTGACGGGAGCCATAATTAAATGCATAAGACCATGGGTGTGTGTACATCGTCTCTTTGGTCATCATGCAATGACCATCAGATGATAAACGTTTTGGTATCAATGGGACGATGTATTGGCCAAATTTGCTATTGCGGGCATGGAATAATTTCATGGAATAGTTAATCATCAATATCTGGCTATATTCAAAATGAATGGCTTCAATTGGGTCATTAATATCTTGGTTGTATTTGTAAGTCCTTGAAGACATTTTGTCTGACATATTGTACTTTTTAAAATAGTCACACTACACCGCTCCAATAATACTCTGCTTTCACCAAAAGTTTGTAATCATTTTTAATGAGTTCCTTGAATCCTGAAAATATTCGTTTGTCAGGCGGAGTAATTATTTCGCCTGTTATCCAGTTCCCATAAAAACTCGTGATTGCAAATCCCATTAAGACGATTATCAAGTAGAGACTCCTTCTACGATTGGGGATAACTGACTGGTCTGAAAGAAGAGTGGCCAAGGACATGAAAATTCGCTGGAGTTTTCTGCCAAAGGAGGAATCTGTGGAGCCCAAAACCAAAAATGAAATTGGAAATAGGGATAAGATGAGGAGCCAGCAGGGACCATCAAATGTATTCTGAATTAACACCGACAGGGGCACATCTCCGAAATTGAGGCGACGCCTCGCAGTAGTAAGGAGTGATCTCTTCAAAATACTCAATAAATGACATCCTAAATTTGTGTTTTAATAAAATAAAATATTTGATCATTATTTAGCTTTACAGATCCCACTCTGCTGGGTGGGATGAACTCGCGGACCATTTACGAATCTCAGATACCCAACAACCCGTCAATGATCACTTTTCTTTCCAATAAATAATTCCACTCTTTCTGTCATCGCTGAAGTACTCTAAATAAAGAGAACCTAATTGTAATGTGATCGTTATAAATTACATAATTCCATTGACGATATTTTTCGCACACGAAGCATTAAATAGCAAAAATGTATAATAATTTCAATCTCTTCAAAACGACAAAATTGTAACCACAGGTTTAAGCGGCATATGCTTAAGAATTTTGTATTTTCTTGTAAAATTATAAAAGCTCAAGATTTGATTAAAAAGGTAAACGAAAGACAGTTCATATTAGGAATCATTGTGCGTGAAATCGTTCACATTTATTAATCATAATATTTATCTACATATAGGTAATAACATTTAACATATTTACTAATGTAATATTTACAAAAAGATACCTTGAACAATATTCTGTAAAAATTTTGATACCATATAACAACTGGCCATGTTCGCCACTGACCTCAAAAGTCCTTAGAAATCCATGGCTGAAGGCATTGTGTAAATTGGTAGTTTTGATAATGCAGGACATGAGTCATAAAGCTTCTCACAGTTTTTCCCATTTCGTCCAGCTTTAGCAGCTATCGCTATTTCGTTGACCACAGTACCCGTTTTGTCTACTTCTTTTAACATTTTCCCAATTGATGTGCTGAATAGTCATAATTTAATGCATAAAATATATCAGAATTAGCCATACTGAAATTTTATCTGAGTTAAAATTTTATTTGTTTTATGGATACCTCAGCACTATTCCTATTGATTTTCCTTGCACCTCCAATTCCTTCGAAAGCAAATGATTTGCAAGACAGACTTGTCGTCGAGTACATCTGACAGGAATGAGACCGTCTCGGGCGTGTCCGACAGCCGTCTTATAGAAATCACGATATTGTAATATTAGATTATGATAAGCGTATTTAAATGTCAACAATGAAGAGATAGATGTTTTCCTGGAGGTAAAAACTGTAAATCCATCTACTGTGTACGTGGTGAAAACTGTTTTCCCTCAAGAGAAAATAATTAGGCGATTGACCCATTTGGATCTTTATAGGTATTTTAATAACCAACCAAATGATGCCACCTAATTGTAGTACAACTTACGACCCTTTAGCAATTGGATTTGTTTAAAAATATCCCCTATAAATTCTTACCAAAAGAGGAACAAGTTTGTTAGTAAGATCATCTATATCTTTGGTTAAGCTCGGAGTTTTAGAAGTAGTGGAATGGGTTGAGCCATTAATTGATGAATGTACTCCTCTCCTTCTACGTCCAGGAGGTACAACAACAGGAGCTGCAGTTGTAGTCATTTGCCTTAAAACATTCTACATCGAAATTAAGAAAATGTGAAGTCAATAACATGAAAAAATATAATTAAAAACATACAAATTTTGAATACAGTTTTTGAAACGTCGATAATATTGTCCATCCGTTTATGGTTACGAATTAAATTGATATGCATAATGAATACTATGTTGTTGTGCATCATTTTCTAAGAAAATCTAACTACTAAGTTAATTGAAAAGGGAATGCTGATATTTTTTTTAATTCGCAAACCATAATATATCATATAGGTGTATCAACATAAGGAAATCCACTGTGAGATTTATAAAGCAAAAGACTTTTGGGTATACTTTTCGGTCTGCCGTCTGTAATTATACTGAACAGTAAAAAGGAAAAACTGAATGAAGATGCAGCGGATGGACAATACAGGAGAAAGATTTACCTGCAGATAAGACGCCAGACCGAGAACACCCAAAAGTCCCAAAGCTGAATTACAGCCATCTTTCCTAAAATTAAAAATAGAACTTTTACATAAATGAAACGTTTCAACTGAATGGATTCCATTGCAAGTATTAATTTGAAAATTAATGATTTCATCGCAATTTTATCATTATTGGCAAATAAAATACCGATAGAAAGGCTTTAATTAAGAAAAGATACTTTTAAAACTTAAGTTATCTTTAGTTTAGAAATATTAGGATTTAGCATGTGAAAGCCCTTCTATAAAGGATCCTTTACCTACCTCTATTTCTGCCTATTTATATCTTAGTAAAACGATGCATTTATAGATCATAATTAAATAGTTTATAATTCCATACCATAAACGAATGACAATCTCTTGATTTAATACTACTTATTAGGGTTAATTCTATTTTGTCAAATTGATAGCTATTATACCTGAATGAGGGAAAGAAGAGATAGAAATCCGAGTAATCCTACTGCTGAATTATTAACGTAAACATATTGCTTGTGCCTGTGACGGAATTAATTTTTAATTGCTCCAAAATGTTCTTTTTCATTTTACAATTTTGTAAATAAAATAGTGTAAAAATATTTACCCGTGGCCACTACCACCGCCTCCACCTCCACTCATGTGACTGCCGGGTCCATGACCATTTGCAGCTGCATAGTTATCATTTGCAGTCGCTGTGAAATATTATAGCAGTTTAAGATGGAGACAGAGTAAACGTTTTTGTCATATTACATTAATTTACAATAGAAGTATTCTGATTCATGTATTTCATTTATTTTCCACATTCGACATGTTCACATCAACATTTATCGCATATCTTCTTTTGTCATTCATAAATTTTACTATTTTACTAGTTCGTTAGCATAATATGGTAACACTGTCAGGAAAATTTATATAAACATACCTCCATATAAGTAGTCTGAGCTGGCTGCAGACTGTAAGCTTGTGGCTGCAAGGGAACTTAATTGACGTCCTCCTGACCAATTGTTATTGGACGACGAAGGCAGATCATCTCCATATTTATCTACATGCACATTCATGTACAGTTTGCATATGCATATGACATTAGTCTTAAAAATCATTACACAACAATAGTTTAAATTATATACTTCAAGAACAATATTGAAAGTTTTTTGAGGAAAGTTTGTTTACCAGGAGGAGGATATTGATAATTTCGACTATATCCACGATCTCGCATTCCGGAATAGGTGGCAGCTACAGGGACATAGGTTGGAATTAGACATTTCGTAGTTCATCATCACGTTCCCATTAGCACAGACAAATAACACAATTAAATGAACACAGGCAAATTTTGATGACAATTCTCCCATTCTTGACGCTGCTACTGAATAGAGTCTATTGTTTTATGTACAGCTATTTCAATTATGTCTTTGTTCTCTACAGCCTAATCTGTTGAAATTGTTAAGATTTACAGAGAAGTTGACTGCAGAGTTACTATTTGTGTGAGATGATTCTTAGTAAACTGCATTGGGCCGGAGAATATCTTTTCTTCTTTTTTGACTAAATGAGTTGAAGAATGTCATGGCCCAAGACTTGAGTAACTAAAAGAGTTTCTTTGAATGCCCTCCCTTTATACCTTTAACAAAGACACAGATGAGAAAATATGTGATCCGGAAGCATCCCTATTGTCAAGTTCTTGTTTTGTATTTCTGTAACAGGACAGTTACTGGTTTGCTACGGGCATGGCAGATTTCATGCATTGTCACCGCTTTTCCTCACTTAATATTATGTCTAAGAATACAATTACTAGCTTATTAGTATTATCCCGTAGTACTGTAAAAAATTCCCATGTTATTATTATATTTCCCTTATATCATAAAATATCTGTGTTTATTCTAGCATACTATATCTTATTTATTTTTATCTTTGCATTAAGAATTTCACGGACAACTTGGATGGAAGTTGGTTTTGATGTAATTTTTCTTACGATAATTGTGGCGTACTTATCCATTTTTACTATATGATTATGCGGATTACGAATGAGCATAGATATTCTTACAATTTTTCTACATCAGGTTATTTTGGTATGCCACTACATTAATCTGGAATTAAGATACCTTTAATAAAAGATATCATAATTCGTTTTCGTAATTACAGTTAGGCATTTTATCAGGTAAGAAAAGTATTCACGTATTTTGGGGGGAGACGTAAGATTTAGGACGTGACAATCTGACAATAGAGCGGATTCATTTTATAATATTTACTATAACTACACTACAAGTACAATATCCATAATTTTATATGTACATACAACTGTCCTACACTTATACATCAGACATCTTTGGGCGAATAAGGAGCCTGGAAAGTGGGAATTATTATTTATTTTCCCCAACCAAACTACGGATGTCCAATCGAGTAAGTACTCTCTTGAGTAATTTTTACTAGTTTTTACTTACCATCTAATTACAATTTCCAATGCACAAAGTAATGGAGTTAGTGTTTGTGCAAATACACATAGGGATTAATTACTTGTTCCCTTAAGTTGTACAACTGTACAACTACGCACCAGACAGACATAAAAGTTTAAAGCAATTAATCACGGTTTTAAGTGATGAATTATATGGACATTTTGTAAGTTTGCAACATTGTTAATGTTGTCTTGCTTGGCTTGTATCGTTTGGAGAGCAAACCTCCGTAACGCATAGTACGTGGTAATAGTACATTTACATATCTGTAGACCTACAATAAAGATAAAACATCCAAAAGCTGTCATCTGATTTGATGCTAGACAAATAATTCATAGTGACACAAACCTTCCTCAGAATACATGGGATAGAATAATGAGCGTGAAGTAAATACAATATAATGTATCGCCATTGCCAATACTATTATTACAAAGTTTCATCTTGGTAGTTAAAGCATTAAAAAAGCGTTAGTTTAGCGTTAGCCATTCTACTTTTGATTTAAGCCACGAGTAGCCTGAAGCTGAACAGTTAAGTTGAATGGATAAACTACAATCGTATTAAATACTTCATTATTTATTTGCTAGGCCAAACTACAATCAAGTCAACATAAGATATAATATTAACGACTTAACGAGCTAAATAGGAAATAACAGCTAATCTAATGTTCTACTATTAGTCAATCAACAAAACACCTAGATCATTTCAGTTCAGTACAAATCAAATCAACCTAAATTAAATACGAAATATTAAAAATCCTGTGACACAAAATAATCATTAGTAAATATAACAAATTGTTCGATTTATTCGAAAAATCAAAGTTGGTTATAAAAACAATTAAAGGAGTTCATCAATACATAAAACCCAGTCCATTAATATCAATCCAACGCGACGTAACTAAATCAGAAAACTTTGCTGCACTTTATTCTTTCAATGGTACATAGAAGTAAGAAATTCATTACCTACGTTTCCATATGTAAGCTAAAAGATACTATCAGCGTTAGTTGGAGTTCAAAGTGAATATCAAACCCCGACAAATACCGACATGAGAAAATACGCTAACATCTTTTCGCTCGAAGAACTTAACGATGGCAAAGCGTCCACCAGACAGTTTCATTTCCTTAAGGTTGACTCTTTTCATTCCAAAGCGTGCGCGGTACCCCTTTAAACAGAAAAATAATATTAAATCCGTCTTTCGAAAACTAATAATATCATTACACAAGACACAGACTCAACAATAACACGTTTACACTGAAGAAACACTAAGTTTTAGATTCTAATGGAAACTTGACTTATATATAATTTTCAAAGCTACAATTAATGTTAGTAAGATTTTAAGTTTTCTCAACCCTTATAATCTTACAAACTTTAACTTGACCCTAAACTGCGCTGTAAAGTAACTGCTTCTGAACCACTCTGTATAGATGCTTTAAACCCAGTTATAGTTGTTAGTTAGTATGAATTTAGTTATCAAGATCAGAGGTCATTTCTTAAGCGTGAAACAAAGAATAGGATATTGCATGAACTTATGAAAGGCATGATTGGGAATATTATTACGCTACCAATCCAAAAGACATTTCGAAAATTCACTTTTGTGTGAGAAGATTAAGACTTGTTAAGCAAAGAATGAAATAAAGTATGCAAGTTCCATTGAGAAATCCGGCGGCTATCGACTCATTGATTATTAAACCAGAATCAGAGCCTCAGATAAAATTAATTGTACCTATATAACTATTATTTAATAACATAGTAAAAAAGCACATACCGAAACTTCGAGGATTGCAGTGTATAAACAATCTTTTACAATTGGATAATTACTTGGAAGAAGTACTTCAAAGTCCAGATTAGCAGTTTTCTTAAACTCATTGGTTGAGAAAAGATTTTGTTGACGGTTTTCCCCCATAATACGAAACGTAATATCGTAGTCCACATATAGTCGGTGCTTTTTAACTTGATCGTGTAAACCCGAACCGTAAAGACAAATTCCGCATAAGTACATCTTGAAGTCAGATTTAAATCTAGTAATTACGGAAAAAAAAGATTTTATAATATAGCAATTAAGTTTAATAGACAGTAGGAAAATTAAAATAAATATTTGAAATAAATAATTTTTAAATTACACATACCGAAATTCCTCAATAAAAACATGTTTTTCTGCAGTTGAAGACAAGTACGAGGAGGGTTCTCTAGTACAAGGTCCATCATACATTATCGCTATGTACTTTGATCCACGAGGCGTAGTTTCGTACGCTGCTGGTATAGTCAGATTTCTAATCCTAACAATCCAAATTCCTCTTTCATTCAAACACCAGAACACACTACTTATTAATAAATTACTATGACTAAAAACTTCTACAAAAATACCCCTTCTCCTTTTCACTGACGTAGCTAAATATTTCCATGAATTCAGCAGAGTTTAATACTTGCACAGGTCGAACGATGTCCCACAGCTCTTGAGATGTCATTAACAGAAATCTAATGTACGGCATTATCGGTCCAATTAACTTACGACGGGCTGTAGTTGATACAGGAATTTTTCGACGTCGTAGATCAAAATCTGCCCATCTGTCATGAATTTAATGTAGATCTAATTATAAAACACCGTTTGTAACTATTACATGCGTCATGCGAACCAATTATTATCAAGTAACTGCAAATCGATTTATAATAATGCTATAGAACCTTTAAATGAAATAAACTCAAGAAGAATCTTGAACGCTTAAAAATATTATAAACGAAACAAGTCAAACTGTCTTTTCATTACTAAGTTATTTCCTTTCCTTAACGCTTCCCTATAATAAGGTTAGGATAAAAAATTGCCTATTCCGGAATAAAATATACCCAATCACAGCTAAAAACTTCGGCAGATGACCATTAAATAAAGCCCCTCCCCTTCACCTCCAAATAGCTAAGCAGGCACCCAAAATTTAAATATCACTATTTATACATTTTGTCATTTAAAATAGATATACTGACGACGATTTTGGCTTACATACCTGAGGATCGCCTCGAAAATTTCGACTTCTGGAACAACTAAATTGTCATGGTTCACGATAGATAATATTTTATCCATGGACAGTTTTTCAAAGTTGCTGTCCTTCAGCACTTGACTAGCATTTCTAGATAACATATTTATTATTGTATTTTAATTGGTTAGCAATTGCCATTTCGTAAATAAACGATAAAATTATTCATAAGTAAAATGAAGTATGAAAAAGTAATATGGAGTTTGAAAAATTATTCTGAAGTTATTACTGCGAAATAAATTCCAATGACCAGTGTTTTAAGTCGGGTTGGTCCCATTCGGAAGCGATACTAAAAATTGATAATACTGAGGTGACACTGATATTTGCTCGCACCGATCCAGAACATCGAGCAATCAAGCTCTTTACTTCAAATTTAATAGCAAGTCGTAAAATATCCAAAGAAGCCGCCGGGCTGAAATCAACCGAATCTGAATAGAAACACTGCAAATAAAATAAAAATAATTGTCAGTAAAAACTTATTTAATCGTTAAAACAATGAGCAGAGCAGAACAAAAAGGTTGAGTTTCCTTCACCCTTATTAAAATAAAAGAAGGTAATACAATAGTATTAAAACCAAAATTAGAAATATAAAACAGCAGTTATAAAAAATGCATTCCACCTTGAGAAACAATCTGAAGTTTTCATGAGAAGCTCCATCAACTGATATCTTACACGGCTGTGTTTTACAGTCCACAAAAATCTTTCTAAACAGTAACGATTTGCCAACTAGAAGGAAAGAATGAGCCGGTACTGTCACTTCCAAGTCTACTAAATTGAACAATGTGTCATGATAATTTCCGCTTTCAAATAAAAACATCAGATAGTCGGAAACAGAGCTTCCGATGGCTTCTTGGGGAGCGTCCATATTTATCTCTGTACATGTTAAATACTTGATACAATTCGCTGGCGGTCCAACAATGACATTTCTGATAGGCTGTTCCACACCGTTGTTTACCCACATTTGTGGATTTTCTTCACTGTTATTATTCACCCAAGGCGTTGCTTCACCTTCGTTATTGACAAACGGTGGCACTCGAGCATTATTATTTGCTAACATCTGGGACCGAGTTTCATTACTTGCCAACATTTGGGACTGACTTTCTTCATTTGTTACGAAAGATGGTGGCCTAACAAGTTCATTATTATTTATCCACATTTGAGTCTGGCTTTCATTATTAATTGTTGACGGTTGTTGCTGAGCGTTCTGAGGTGTCCACAAATGTATTGGGCCTGCATTATTTATTGGCAGATGTTGATGAGCGTCCGGAGGTGCCCAAATTTGAGTCTGACTTTCGTTATTTGTCGACAGTTGTTGCTGACCTTCCTGAGGTACCCATAAAACTGGAGGTTGGGCTTCCTGATGTGACCACATTTGAGGTTGAGCTTCCTGAGGTGCCCACATTTGAGGCTGAACTTCCTGAGATGTCCACATTGGAGGAGGAGCTTCCGCAGAGGTCCATAATTGTTGCTGACCTTCATTATTAATCCAAATTTGGGGCTGAGGCTGACCTTCGCTATTAATCCACATGTGTGGTCGAACTAAACCGTTACCTACCCACATGTACGAAGGCCTTACCCCCTGTTGCATGTTAAACATGGTCAGACAGAATCTGAAATCGATATAATTTAATAGTTATTGTCACTACCAAATGAAACTATTAAGCATTTAATTGAACCTCTGACTTCTGGCCTGCAAAAATTGGTAGTGCAGTGTAAGTCTGAAAATAAAATAAAATCACTCACCCCAAAAGTTGAAAAAAGGGCTGCTGAAAGAACGATTTGCGGTATGATTGCAGTTTGAAGGTTCAGGTTGCACTGGCTGTAGCACGAACGCCTATTTATCTTTAACATACAAAGGTATTATGGACGTCTAATCGTCAAAATTAATGGGGTCCTTAAGAAACTTGTCTAATAGATTGATGTATATGCATGATTATGATTTTTATGATGGCGCGGCGAACGCTTAAACATAGCCGCCTTACCTAACCTAACCTCTAGCCAAGGCCTGTAGACATAGTTCGGTGGGAAGTGGAAACTCAGCAACTCAGCATCATTATCAGCACCGAACTCAACGCACATCAAGGATACGTTCATATTAGTTACTCACCGCTGGCTTACAGTACCCAACATCCTTTCTAATCCGTACCCGAAAAGTATAGAACGGGTTAATGTTTAAGCTAGTGGCGGGTGACTGGACAGATTTTGTCAAGAGATTATAAATTATAATGTAAGCATAAGGCATGTTAAGGTTTAGTCATGTTCCTTTACGAAGAGCAGCGGCTAAAGTGTTTAGATTGCTGACTCTGTTTGGTTAACATTTATTGGCAGATGTACTTGTTTTGACATGTAAACAAAATTGAATAGTTGGGGAAGAGCTCACGTTCATCACTGGCTCTACTCTAATAGACATAGAAGGGTATGGGTGGTAATAATAAACTGGGCGTTGTAATAAATCCCAAATGGTTTAGGAAAAAATAGCCTCGTACTTGCCTCATTCCTGTACCCGTGCCATATGTACTATGTACTCACCAATGTAATGTTTTAATTTAGCATTAGTAGAAAATTTTCCCGCCGTTGAAGTATGTACTCATCAACGTTATAACGTTACTTATAAGATAAAATGTCAAACCCCTTTCAAACCCCGACTTATTTTGTTTCTCAATGTCCTCTTTGTTTATAGAACTCTTTGCTTACTCTACATTCACATCTGTTTCCTTGCAGTAGTGCTTGATAGTTGATAGATATGTCCATTGTACTTTTCTGGTGCGGACTACCGAAGATGTTGGATACTGTGACTAAATGGTTAGTAAAATGTCCTTGATGTGCTTTAAGTTCGGTACCGAATAAGGTCGCTCCCAGACTCGCAGTATTAGGTACATAAACCTAGTGGTGCACAAGTTAAGTCGTATGTTATTCTAGGGACTTTCGGGTGTATGGAAGTTTGAGTGCCTGAGAAAGGATAAATCCAAAGACGCTTTGTCAAGCTTTTAAGGCTGCCTAAGCGGTACAGTAGCCGTACGCTTGTACTCAGTATTTCCATTCACAACGATTACAACAGGGAATACCGTATCATTTTTTATTTATTTTTTGCAAAAACTTTGGAACTGGAGTGCAATATTTAGCATATTTTCCCCTAGGTTTGTTTTTCTTTTCTTAAAGGCAAAATGTTTGCAAAATTTTGAAAATTTATACTTTATAAAAATTTTGAACAAATTTTAACTTTTTAAGTCATATTTTTGCATTTTCAACTCATATCTAGGGTTTTTAGGTCATATTTTAGGTCATATTTGGTCAATTTTAAGATCATACCGACCTACATATTTGGCAGTTTTTAGGTTCTAGCTTTCTGGTCTTTGATTATGACTTTGTCTGTGGTTCCTCCGTTTCCGGCACTTTGTCGGCTGCCTTCATGTTGAACTACAGGTAGTAAATATTCTACTCCCGGTGGCGCGATCCATTGTGGGACAAGGGACAGTAAGAAACTCCTTACTTAACTTTCTTTTTCAATGCGCCCCATTTTTGAAGAATAATATAGAAAGATATTGTGGACGTCTACACTACAGTACCTTTACATGTTATTCTTCAAAAATTAATTTGGGTCTATGAGAGACGTAATTCTTTTGTACCTCGCGCTCTTGAATCACAAGGCAGACACAAAATAAACATGAACTAAATTCCAAGCGCAGCTACAGCCAGCAAAGCAGCATCTTTTCAGTGTCGGTCGGAAATCGACTGAAACTAAGTAAAGTAGTAGCAAGGATAACCAATTGCTCATATGATATGCTGACTTTATATGAAGTAAAGTAGACATTTTTTGGTCCGATCCGATTTAATGCCGGTGTTCGGATCATTTGGTTAACTTTATTTGTGCTCGAAATTCATCCGATTTCTAACTTGTATTGTCCATTGTTTCTTCCTGCCTGAGTGTCAGCTGTAATACAGTAATTTATATTTTGATTCGTTATATAGTATTAAGCTGTATTGTTGTGGTTGTGTTGTCAATGTACTTTGGTACTGAAGTTGTGAATGTGTTAAAAATAAATCTAAATATGAAATTCAAATAATTTGTTAATGTTTACAGGTGACAGGTGAAGGATTTGAAATGGCCAGTGTTCCAATGATGAATCATTTGGCTGGACCCTCGTCTATATATGTCGACCCTCTGCTAAAACGGCAAAAAATTGAGGACATGCCACCTTCAGAGTTTCTTCGCATTCCCATCACCGATTTGAATCAAAGTGGACCTCTTTTTGCAGGTACGTTACATTAAGACGATATCGTTTATATGCCTGAAGTTCAGACTCTGAACTGTCAACTCAGTCAACTGTAAAATTAATCCACTGATTGTGTTGATAACGATATTAAAAAAGTATTTAAAAATATATTACTTATAGGACCAGGAGCAAAACGAGATGTTGCTGCCAGTATACTTGGAGTAGCTCTACCTAAACTTGAAAGAAGAGATCAAGACGACATTGCACGAGCTAAGAAATACGCAATGGAGCAGAGTATAAAATATGTACTAATGAAACAAACACTTGCACATCAACAACAGGTAAATATTTTATATCACAAATTTTCCGTGTCGATATATTATGTGTTCGCTAATTTTTGGGAAATTCTTTAGCAAGCCAAATCGTTACAAAGGCATCAAGCATTGGTACTGATGTGTCGAGTTTACATTGGAAGCATTAGTTTTGAACTTCGTGAGGATACTATTCGTCAAGCATTTGCTCCTTTTGGTAAGAAATCATTTTACAATATAATTCATTGTTGCGTATTCATAGGCCAAGATCAACTGATCGAAATGTGTGTTCTTACATTTGTTAAGTGGTTCTTTTCGTTAGCTACATTTTTGATATGAACATTTTGTTAAACTTCTTGATGGCTTTTGATCTTCGTTTTGATTTTTTGGTGTTTTATAACTGGTGGCAAATAATATTTTTATCGAAATTGATGGTATTCAATTTTCGACATCAGTCGAAAAAGTAATTACTATATATATTTTTTGCTTTGCTCTATTCACTTTTTAAGCCAGACTGCAATGCCACACTTTCTCCCTTGTTAATAAGTTGTAATCCCATCAGCCAACCAAAAAGCATTTTGTCAGAGTCACAGTTACGGTAAGAATCGACACAGCCTACAGACAATTTATTTCTTTTTTGATAATTTGCTATTCATAAATTAGAATTTGAGTTTTTCGTCTATATTTTTTTCTGTACAGTTCGTTTTCGTAGTTTCTCTTTGGAGTTTAATAAACGACAAAAGAATACTGGACAATATATACTGTACTTTCACTAATAAGGTGGTCCTTTGGCTTACGCTTTACTATTTCGCGTGATACAGTTGTGGGGTTACGCAATTTGCCTGTTATGCAACAACTGTATTATATAAGTATAACATTTTCGCTTTTGTTGAATGTATTATGGGGTTAGGATTTGTAATACGAATGGAATTTGGCAAAACAGGACCAATTAAGACAATTAATATGTCTTGGGATCCGGTTGCACAGAAACACAAAGGGTTTGCCTTTGTTGAATATGATCTCCCAGAGGCGGCACAACTGGCTTTGGAGCAGATGAATGGAGTCATGATAGGAGGACGTAACATCAAGGTAACATATTAATCATTGTCTTCTGTAGTTTTACATAACTTACACAATTTTTGGACAGAATGCTAACGTAGCCTTTTTTGGCCTTTTTTAGTGTGGTCGAGACACAAGAATAAAATTTTCCCACATGGACCAAGTCATCGATGACCTAATGGACGAGGCGAAGGCGTACCATCGTATTTATGTCGCTTCAATTCATCCAGATTTAACAGAAGAAGATATTAAAAGGTTTGTATTGAAAGTGGATTCCTATATAATATGCTGTTCTTAGTAGTTTCGTGTAATCCTCTGTCGTGGTTTAGATTTCAAGCTAATTGCTTCAAACATGAGTTATGTCAGAATTTAAATAACTTTGCTCATTTTTAGTGTATTTGAAGCATTTGGGAAAATAAAGGCTTGTAAACTTGCTCCAGGCCCGTCTCCAGGAAAACATCGGGGCTATGGATTTATTGAATACGAAACAGCACAGTCAGCTGCAGAAGCTATTGCCTCAATGAACCTGTTCGACCTTGGTGGTCAGTACCTCAGAGTTGGGAAAGCCATTACTCCTCCTAATGCTTTGCAGGTATTAAGTCTCTTCGTCTCTATCATGTTAAATGACAAATCGTTACCACTTGTTAAAATGTTTAATTTTACAAAATATTTGCCAGCAAGCCAATCCAGGACAAAGTCAAATGCCAACAGCAGCAGCGGTGGCAGCCGCTGCTGCTACTGCTAAAATCCAAGCAATGGAAGCCGTTACAAATACAGCTGCAGCTCTGGGACTGACAAAACACGAAGCTGCCTCTTCGTCACTGGCTGCAGCCGGTCTATCGCCTGTGTCAATTGGAATGGCACCATTACCTCTGCCTGTCGCCCCTGTTCCATCCATAGTTTCTCCTCCTCGCTTGGTAAGAATAGTGATGATAGTTTATACTTTACAATTTATTACAAATTATTATTAATTATTATCCACAAGAAATTAACTAACGAATCCAGTTGGTTTTCAATGATGAAACGTTTAGTTGACGACTTGTGGAAAAGTAACAGTTTCTAAAGTTTGGGCTCAAGATTCCAAATAATATTTTGAGTCAGAATATAGAAACTTACAGTTATAATAGCTCTATTTTAAAATTTATAAATACCTTTAAGGTACATCATAAATTTTGGAGAAAAATTATTGTTAGTATATGGTACATCGTTTCCGACAGTGACGCCATTGCAAATTGAATTACCTCCATTTAGACTGGGCCACAATAGTTAGTTACCATTTGTTGGAATTATAGACTATGTATGCAGTCATTTATTTTTATAAAGAAAATGGAAATGACAATTGGTTGTGAAAACTATTCCGTAAATATTTAATATTTTCTCTGTTATTTGTTAATGTTGGGCGGAGGAGGAGGAGGTGTGTTGAGTGATTCATGGTGAAAAGTGGTGGTAGTTATACATAATTATTACTGATTTCAATTCGTGTAATTGGATGAAATAAAGCTAAATCAATCAATCTCCCTTTTTCGCCCTCATTAAATCAAATTAATACATTTAGTGGTTATTACTTGAATGTGACACTTATGAATGACCTTTATGATGTGTTAATGTATAGATTATTGGCTGAAGTGTCGTAGTTAAAATTATATTTTACTTTGATTTTGCAGGTGGCTCCAACATTAGGTTCTCTTTCCGTTAGTAGTTCCGTTGGATTGTCTGGTTCCCCAATTGTATCAAATGTACCTCCACCTGGCATTGCAATTCCTGGAGTAGGCGTCCTCCCGGTTACAATACCTGCTACCATATCAGGAGGCCTTGTTCCACCTATTGCAGTTCCAACAGGTAATTTTTAAAACATTATTTATCCTAATAATGTTTAATAAGTTTATAGTATTTATAATAGTATAACTTCGGCATAATAATAATTAATACAAACCAAAATTCAAATTGGGTTATCCACAAGAAATTAACTAACGAATCCAGTTGGTATTCAATGATGAAACGTTTAGTTGACGACTTGTGGAAAAGCAACAGTTTCTAAAGTTTGGGCTCAAGATTTCGAATAATATTTTGAGCCAGAATATAGAAACTTACAGTTATTGTTAAATCTATTTTTAAGTACAGTTATTTTTAAATCTATTTTAAATCTCTATTTTAATATTTCAATATTTAAATTTTTAAATCTCTATTTTTAAATCCATAAATGTCTTAAGCAAATGTAGAACGTTTGTTGTTACTTACATGATAGAGATATTATACAGTAAAAAGAATATAGACATTTTAATTTTAATGTACTTCAATACTTCAAACAATTTTGGTAGCCAAATGTTGTAAAGGATAAGTTCAGTGGCACTATGTAAATGAAGTTTCCAATTTTTAAATTCCATGCTACTGGTGATATAAAATTATTTCAAGTTTCGTTCACAAAACCAAAATGAGGAAAAAATCATGTGGTGAGAAGGCAATAAAATTATAGGGCTTATGTGGATGTAATAAGAGAGACTTCAATCTCCATAGTACATAGATAGCTAAATTACAATACACTCTGAGTATAAATACCCATAACCCTTTAATCCTTTAGTCTCGTGATTAATTATAATGTTGTGAATGAAATGTTTATTTTAGGAATTAGCAGTACTCCTCCTGTGGCGGCTATACCTCCTCCCACAATTCTACCTGCTATGACAATGCCACCAATGCCCTTAAGTATTCCAATAACGATGCCATCCATACCGACAGAACTAAGCAATGTAACGTCACAATCGGTGCCATCGACATCTTTAGCTCCACCACTTCCGTTTTCCATGGCTCCTGCAGATGCAACGGTAAGTTTCATTGATTGGCAATATTAATTTTTATATGGACTATACTATTAGGTAATTACAGTTGACTAAGTATTTGCCTTTAAGTAATTTCTGTGCGGATGTAATGATCTAATTACGGTAATTGTCGGAAATATTGCCGAATATTTGACTCCGACTGACGCCTTTTTGGTATCCATTTTTCCGGTAAAACAGGAATTAGGCAATTAGGTACTAGTAGGTGGTGAAGTGTTGTTGTTATTCTGGTGATTTATGTATTAATATTTTTCCAACAGAGAGAAGAACTTGTGAAGAAATTAGCAGAAGACAATGAAAATACTAGTCTCTCCTCTCAAGAAAATGTTTCTATTAAAGGCCAGAGTGCAAGGCATTTAGTCATGCAAAAATTAATGCGAAATGAAAGTTCACCAGTTATTGTGTTAAAAAATATGGTATCTCCAGAAGATGTGGATGACACTTTACAAGATGAAATAACAGAAGAGTGCAATCGTTATGGAGCAGTAGAACGTGTAATTATATATGAAGAAAAACAATCAGAAGAATTAGATGCACCTGTTGTCGTTAAAATATTTGTGGAATTCTCTAATCCTAACGGTAATTAATTGTTATTAAAACTAATTGTCTTTGAAAGAAGCAAACTTTTGGAATTCTGGTTCATTTTTATTTTTTCGTATTTGTAGAAGCGGAAGCGGCTAAAAACTCATTACATGGACGATTTTTTGGTGGTCGAAGAGTAGTTTGCGAGATATACGAATTTCCTATGTACAAAAACAATGATCTATCCGGATAAAGAAATTTTTTACGAACAGTTGATCTAATATTTATGTGGCTATTTATTTCTTAATTTTTGATTTTGTGTAGCAATTGTCAATATCTTCAGGCAAAATGTTATATGTTACTCATTTGCTGTGCATTTTTCGTTTTTATTTATTTACTTAATGTAATGAAATGTATAAAGCTAGGTAAACCAATGTGATGGTTTGTTGCATGTGTGACGATTGTGCAACTAGTTTAGCGTTGAAAATGTAAGTAGGGTAGTAATAAAATTTATGCCAAGAACAGTCTGATTGAATAGAGTAAGTTGATTGTAGAACATTTTGAGAGCATTAGTAGCTTTAGATTGTATTATGTGAAGATGTTGTGTAGTTCTACATGCCGTAATTGAAAATTGTAAAGAATTACAGAGTAAAGTTTACTCCTTCACTTTTATTAAGTTAAGTGCTGATTGTGATTAAGTACATGAATTATTCTTCACCATTGTGAGATTGTTATGTTAGCCCTACAAGTGAAAACAAATGGTTCCGCGATTTTAGTATCCGCCGAAGGAGGGCATAATATTATTATTGTTTAGTTAAATAACTTAATAATACTGAATGATTAAAATGACAGTACCTATCAATGCGTTTTGTATTTACTATTTAAATATTAATTATTGATTTGATTAATATGTAAATATAGTACTTCCTCTGTCAATTTCCGTATGTTATTAAAGAGTTTTAAAATACCTAAACGATTGTTTATTACAGACCCCAAAAAGAAGGAATTTAATCATTTGTCTTTTTATTAGGCACATTGCCAATTACTATGAGTTGCAGTAAGGTTAAAGACATTACTGACATTAGTTATCTCGGATGTAGAAAATAATCTGTAATAATGTTCCTACATCTTTAATTTTAATGACATATGACAGCGCGTTAAAATTGCGGTTAACTTATGATGGTCAAGACACAAAACAATCTAATTCAGAATTAAGAATTGCCTTATTTTCATTGAGAAGTCATATTATGGTAAAGGTATTACTGATTTATAGCTAATAAAACTAATCGTAAAGATTTTAGGCATCCTTTTAAATGACCAATGGACCAAAATCTAAATATTAGCTACTTAGGCAGATATACGTTATATTCCGAGTATTTCTAAAGTCTTCTACATTACTTGTACTACAGATGCCAGTTTGTTTTAATACCTACTCACAGTACGAATAAGAGGAGGTGGAATAAAATGTTACTCTTATCTTCGTCAATTATAACTTAAATAAAAGCTCAACCATATTTACTACGTATTCGTACATGAATAACAAAAAGAAGGCCAAGTTAAGTTAGATTTTCTCACGTTTTTTATTTGCTGCCACGTTACTGTAATTAATTATTATTCTTCTTACATATTCCCTGCAATTGCCACTTTACCCGTTGTACATTGTACATAACCATAATTTGTGTATGTGTAAGGATGCTCGCAGTACCTAATTATATATTTTTTTTAATATGCTTCATTACATTCTACCAGTTACCAGTTTTACCACAACAATTGACAAAATCATTGGATAAGTCAATACAAATCAAACGATTAATAAATGCATTAGTGTTGTAGCCGTATATAGGTATGTATAGGTATTTAGGTGTGTACCGATACCGATGTACAGGATTAGTACAATTTCAAGTTCAATCAAAACAGTATAATATATACATTACATATGCATATACACAGATGTACTTACTAACCATGTAGTTGTACCTTACACAGTATTATCTGCGTCTTATCAATTTACCTATCTGACAAGTGGGATGCTGTGAACAAAATATTTTTTACTCCTCCATGGAATGGAACTGCATAAACGATATCGGTATTGTATAATGTGAATTGTTTCGCACGCACTCCTTTGCTATGTACAGTATACCAAACGTTTGTAAGCAACCTACCCATAAAAGTAAGGAATAAAACCATAAACTAGAGAATGCTTTTAAATTCACTATATAGGCAGGCCAAATGCAAATATCAAAGAATCATTGTAATAATAAATGCTATATGTACTGCGCCGTATTTTTCCTTCCTCCTTGCTTGCATGTGTAAATAGCTTTAATCAGTGTTTGACTAGCCACAAGCTGGAAGCTAAAAATGTCCTACAATGGTTAAAAATAAAAATTAACTCAAGCGAAAGCAATTTTATCAAATGATTGCAGTAAAATTGGTTTGTAAGTATTCAGATGTCAGAAGTTGATCTAAATCCTTTCTGGATCCATTAAAGCATTTTAAACGTAAAGGTTAGAGATTATTTTTTGTAGTAACGCTGTGGGGTATTTTTGCCCACTAGGCCATTTTATACTTTATACCATTGTAGGCCATTTTGCCCATTTTAGGCCTGGTAGCTGGCGAAACCCAAGCCGACTAAAATAAAACTTTGGAGTTAGAGTTGGAATCTGTGGGTCAGAGTAGTATAAATAAAAATTATTATTTATTTCTCGAAAATTGAATATTAATACCATTTCACTATCCACTATGCAGCAATGTTAGCTGAAAGCCATCACTTTTAACACCCAGAAGTGCCCTGTGATCGTGGTACTATTTCTATGATATGCATGAATGCATGTCAGTTCTATTCTATTCAATGACTTAATTTAGAATACTGATACTACTTATGTACCTATACTACAGATACATTATGTTTACTACAGTTATAATAAGTATGTCATTTTTATAGGGCAAGGTGCAGCGAGTTATAGTTATTGTGATGTTTTATTTATCGTAAGATATATATACAAATGGTGTAAATTGCTCTCTGTCTAATTAAAAGCATTCAATTATTATTTGATAATAAAAATCCTAACAATATCATTCTAATTTTGTTTATGATAGCATCTTATATAGTCATGAAGATATATCATATAGACGGTCAATTGTACATCGTATCATTCGTATTGGTATAAGGATATACCAACTTGCTTCCAGTAAAGACAAGTGCAACTTTGTTATTTCTTACGAATTAGTAGTTTTTTCATTTTCCTAACTAATTACGTTGCTTTTATTTGTTTAGTGAATAACACTATTTGAATCAGAAAACGGCAAATCTTTCAAACAATAACGATGACAGTGCATGCATAAATTAGGTCCAATCAAGAACTGCATAGTTTAGTAGTCTTATTTTACTCCACATTGATTACAATAAGTACATTAACAATATTGTACTATATTCACATGTCTAAGTAGTTGATTCTGTCAACTTTGTGAAGCAAAGTAATTGGAAATAAGTTGCTTAATTTCTTTTGTCAGAAATATAGGTTCAATGTAATTAGGGCAAATTATTGATGATTAGTGAATATAAAAATTCCGATTATATGGCTTGAATTGAAAATATCATTTTTGCATTCCTCTTCACTCTCTGTAAATAACGAAAGGTATTACGGGGCTCTAAGAACATACGCAATGGCACGATAACTTACAAATACAGATACCAATATAAAGAAGACAATGTTATTGTTTCCAAAGTTCTTCGTTAACCTTCCTGCACTCCCATTTCCACCTTTTTATGTTTTACATCGTCCTGTAGTTCGCATCGCTCAATGAATTTTATATCTGTTGCCACATAAATGCTCCTGTGCATGTGAAACAGTGGAAGATAATGAAATGAAGAATGAATAAAAGATGCTACCGCGAAATTAATTAGAACAAATGGCTAGGCTTAATTGAATGAGTATAAGGTGTTTCGTGGTTATCTATTAACTGTCGCAATATAAAACTTTATTTTCTAGCTCGCTCGCTTGTCACCACATTATAAATCTTTAAAAGACTACGTTGAGAAGTTTTTTAAATGCACTTTTATCTGTTTTTTATTTGTACATGATTTTATGCTGTAACAATGTTGTGTCATATGTTAGTTATGTTAGATGTCAAGGCTTTGGGGTTAATTTAGGTTAAGTGAACAACAGCAAAGATCCTAGGTACACCAATAGAATATAAGTCACCTTAAATGTTCAATTTCTGTAATACTTATTATTGTATTACCTAAAGAGACTAATGTTAATTAAATTAACGAATTTCTATACTTGTATCTAGACACACAGTGCCAATCTAACGATTTAGTCCAAATGACATAAGTACCTGTATTGTTTGAGTGCAATATAAAAACACTGTTTTTTCTTCTATTACAGACTTTAGCTTGCAATTTGCAATAAGTCGATTATAACAATAGGATAATTGATTTCTTATTACCAGAGCATATTATAAGCAAAATAAAAGTACTAAGCAATGGGTCTGATTATTTATTTCTGTCTAGTCCCGAGTCTAGTGTCTATAGGTTCTCATATTAAATTGACGTATTGATGAATGATGAGTAACTGTGCGAAACATTAATCGAAATTTTTTGAAGGGAAGGTTAATAACGGTTAATGTAATTTAACATGATTCATCGCTCCTATTAACTTCTCAACTCCGTAATAGTACTCTTTAACCCCATGCAACCTTAATACACATGTGAGACTCGCTCGAGACTCTCATAAGGTACGTATATGGAAATTACAATCCAAATGAAAATGATAGTCCATTAGTAGTAAATAACACAGGAGAGTCAGAAAGTGAGAATGGTATACACAATGGGACGAAAATTATAAGTTGGACTAATGAAGTATATTGTAAGTGCAATTAAATGTACTTAGATAAACAGTTGATATACTTATGAATATAATAATCTAAACACCTTACCTTGTATTTTGCATCCATAATTTCCATCAATAGCGCAGCACACAGTTTTTCTTGAACATTCTTACTCAGAAATACCTAAAGCTGCAAGTATGAATTGAGCCACAGCAACTATTGATGAGAATCGGAATATTTGCACAAGTACATGTCTATCTTTATTACACTAGAATCTACATTTTACATGCAATTTTCAATTTCCGCTGTCGTAAATTAAATACTAGAATCATTGGAAACTTTAAGCCGCCTTGTGTCCTTAAACTAACTGCACTTCTGTTGGCTGAATGAGCATTATGAAGATTGTTGTAATAGATTATAGGGTCCGTTGCCGATCGCAAACCACAATTCCCCTACTGTTACTACAATCAGAATAACATATTAGCATATGAGAGCATTTTTTTTATTTTTTCCTTAATTGCCACAGTTTTATTTTTTAATGCATCGAAACAGAGCAGCAGGTATAGGGTACAGATAAAAGGTTATTTGCAGTATCAGAAACCTTGTGTTGATATTATTCTAGAAGTGTTAGGTGTTAGTTAATCTACTACCTGCTAACAATCAGCATACACATTTTTATGCACAAACCTATCATATTTTACTTGGGCAAACAGACATTTCTTATTTCTTACGTAGTTTATTTTCCTTTGTGCTTGTTGCTAACAAGCAGGTTTTAAAAAATTGTGTTTGGTACTTGGCACATGTATATCCACTGTTGGCTGTGCAATTCCATCCTCTACGGTTATCTATACTCATTAGAAAGGAAGATATTAATAGTACAGATATCCTAAGTAGTCCTACACGACTTGACCATATAAAATTGCATTAAAACGAAATCCCAAGCAGTAGACTAGGGAAGCCCATAGTGTAAGACTCTGCTCTGTATAACGATTACTACACTTTGCATTCCAGCCCATTCCAGAATTCTCACATTAATTTAAGTATAAGTACGGTAGTCTCGTGCGTTTAATTTTGACTTGATTTTTTTGCTCTCCTTCGTTATTTCCGCTTCTTGAATTTCTTTCTGTTTGCTAAGGATTTCAATCTTCCATTCAACTGGAGCTACACACTTTTCTTTCCTGATATTATACACCAAGTTGATTTTAGTTTTCGAATATATAGCTCTTAAAATCATGTTTACGGTTACATTGGTGCTAGTGTCTTGTTTATCGACACCGATTTTAGGTTATCACGAATTCACAAATGGACACCACGATTACACGAATCCGCATCACCATATTACCACCGAGAGTTTCTCAGAGGGACCGTGCATTAAACCGGAGGTGGCTAAAGAAATTGACTTCGAATGGGTCTGTTTTAAATATTTTTTAGATTTATTGTTGATTTTATTAGCTATGTGACACAAAATTAAGATATTAATTTTGCGATAATGTTTTTGAGACCATTTTTGTTTTTGTAGCTTATGAAACCCAGAACCTTTTACGTCCCGATTGCCAGTCAATTTGCTTTTCGAAGAAATGCTGAAGTCTATCTAAGCCGACAGGCTGAACCTGGTGAATTAGAGCAAATTTGCTCGACAGTTGAGTTGCAAAAGGAAGACGATGGACACAATACAACACAAAGTGGCTTCGGTAACGAATTCTTCATGAAATGCAAACCCGAGGATCGAGGTATTAATCTCTGTAAAACAAGAGGAGGCTCACCAGGAACAAATCCTTCAAAAGTTTGTAAGGAATTATTGGATAATCATTCCGAAATTCTTAATTTAGAATAATGATACTTTTTGGTTTTCGATTCATTTGTTTCATTCTGATAATTTTCAGCCAAAACGGAAGAGTACATCACAGCTACGGATAACAAACATTACGTAGTAATCGTCAGGTGTGTGGATGATTTGTACAAAGATTACCAAGTACTAACAACTTATCCTTCTGTTCCATCCGATGTTCTTGACAAAGTTATCGACCATGTGTACGACCTGGGCTTCAACCCTCGGAAATTAGCTTATCTTCCGCCAACAACTTGCATTCCACCAGCGGATTTCTATGCACTGCCGAAATTAGGATGGCCATCAGAAGGATCTCATCGCTCTCGCGATTTTCATAGACGACCCTCCGCTGCCCACATCGCTCATCACCCCTTTTATCAATATCCACCGTTTCTTTCATTCTAGATAGTAATTTCCATGATTCACCATTCACCTCCGAAAACAACTTAAAATGCCATAATTTTTACACAATATCTTTTTAATTACGTATTTATACTATGTGAGCAGTGACGAGCTCAGTGTAAGCACCTTATCCCTGGAAAGAATTCGACCGAAGCATAAATGTGGTAGTCTCATACCCATATTCGTTACAAATAAAATCTTC